>JASANE010006694.1:0-86184 GCA_030248225.1 Trileptium ribeirensis
CAGTAATATTACAACATACGTTGATTATGCACTAAGTTCACATCACATATATGCACTACAGGCATGCATAGCATTTTAACACCAGCATACACTGTTATATGCGCCGCTACGCTCTCTCTGGTTTCTGCAAACAGTATCCACCAACTGGGTATCTGCGGGAAGCCCCATAAAAAATTACAGCTGACTCTGACCAAATCTGATACAATTCTGGGCGAAATTTATGGTTCGAAACTGGCAAAGCAAAATACCAAAATGATGCCTAATAGAATACACACATTCCGCTGCGATGCATGATTTTCGAACGTAGCTAAGCGATTTGCCATGAAACACATTTAAAACAAAATAACGCTGGCTAATTAAATTTGCAAAAGCAACTCTATGTTGATGAAACATTTTGGGCAGGGTAAAACGCCAACATCCTACCATAATTAAGTTATTATGTTTGTACGTGATAATTTCTGCAAGGATATACTAAGAGCCGACTAGATCGACAAATTCCCAACTACCGTAAAAAATAGTTGGGACTTTAAAGATATTTTAAACAGGAAGAACAAAAAACATAAGCAAAACCAGAACCCAGCGCGTTCATGCCTAGCTATGTAATAAATTACAATTATTCTAATCGTCACAATAGTGCAGAAACGAACACAAAATATTCTTCAGTACCGTTGCACATTTCAGCTGGGACATGGACAAAAGCAGTAAAAGGAGCAACTAGGTGACCATCTTTTAGGCAAAATAGCATAATGGGTTATGCTTATTTTCTATAAGACTGTGCATTTAGTACAAAAATTGAGAATTTTTCTCGAATTTTGGTGCACTAAAAAGCACAACCTAAGGTAAGAGTCATAAGTTAAATTTATTAAAAGATGGTTATTGGGATATTATAAGGTCGGGCAGGTTCATTTTTCGACTTCGTCGGCTCGGTAGTGGTCTTTTAGCGTCGGGTCAGCTGGATATTTTTCAAAGACGATGTAGTATCTAGTCCGAACGCAATGTCGATGGCTTTCCAACCCTTTCGAATCGAACGAACAGCCGTCATTTCTAGCAGCGTCTCCAACAATATTGAAGCAATCTTCATAAAATATGTCAGGATAAGATAGAAATAACATAAATCAGATATAAAATACAATGCACAAATGGAATGTTTTTATGTCATGAGCTGCAACTACGACATCATTACAGCTACGCCAAACACTACAACTTGTGGCTAACAAACAAACAAAGATGTACAGAGTTACCGAGGGCGAGTCACAATATTTTGGTTAAAAGCTAACTTCGGTAAAGGCTGGAAATTTTGCTAAAAAACAAACAATACACTCATCGCAGCGACATTAAGATTGTGAGCTCTCGAAATAGGGGTGCTGGAGAGCAACGTTGGCGCTTAAGCGATAGGCTGGATTACAAATCAGCAATTTCGATAGCAAATCCCGGCCACGCGATGACAAGTCGGGCACAACTTGGGCTAACGTTAGCGTTGGTTGATACAGCGGCAACTGTTTATACTCGGGCAACTGGGTGAGACCCGGCCAGGTGTCTTCTCGAGGCGTACCGAGTAGTTTGAAAATTCGCTTCAGCTGATCGTCCACGTCCGATCCGGGAAACAGTGGTCGGCCAGCGTTGGCAATTTCCGCAAAAATACATCCCGCAGACCACATATCGATTGAAGTGTTGTACAATTTGGCACCGAAAAGAACGTCCGGTGGCCGATACCACAGCGTCACGACTTCGGCCGAGTAGCACCGGACTGGAATTCCGAAAGCTCGGGCAAGACCAAAGTCGGCCAATTTTAGCTCACCGTTTTTGTTGATAAGCAAATTTTGGGGCTTTAAATCACGATGAAGAACATTCTGCGAATGACAATAAGCAAGGCCGCGTAGCAGCTGGCACAGAAGCGCTCGCACAGTGCCTTGATCAATTTCACCATTGAGCGAGTCGAAATATTTTTTCATATCCTGATCGCAATACTCGAACACAAGCGTCAATTTGTGTTCGGAGTGTACGACGTCGTACAGTCGGACAACATTGCGATGTTTTAGTTCCTAGAAATGAGAACAAATTATTAAAACTCCCACATAAAGATGCAATATAACGTATCAAAATAGCTCTCAGCAACATGTACTAGTAACTATACTATGGACTTGTCGACGCCAAGTTTTTGAATTCTGAGGTTATTCTATATTCTACAACGTGTACGATAGCCACAATGATAACGAATCCTAAGCTATACGCATTGAGCTTCTCTCAATCTGCACCATTTTAATTATTTTCATTGGCTATATAGATATGACCGTTTTTGTGTATTTAGGGTTTATTAAACCGATCATAAAAACCATTATATGGCCACATACAGTGTCAAGTGCAACTGTACTGAACGTCTCTCACTCTGCTAAATGACCCCACAATAATCTGGTTTGTCCACATCCCCGTCCCCCAACCCCCATGTTCGTGGGATTTACTCCAAATCCGTCCCCCACTGGGCCGAACTTCCCTTCCCCATGTCAAATAAATCCAAAAATTTTTATTTCTCAAAACTTATGTTATATGCAAAATGTGTTCTAAACAGTACCACTATTTCTAATGCTAAAATGTCGTTTTACACCTTGAAACCCCATACACGCCAGTAAGACTACATGAAAACATGAAAATATTTATTTTAAAGTAGAATTTATTCCACCACTTTGAAATTTTCCCAGAGAACGAACATGCCCCCACTTTTCGGAGGGCTGTGGGCAAGTCAGACCAGCCATATATTTTAAGTGCTAATGGAGATATGACTGTTTTCGCGTATTTGAGATGTCATATGGTACCATTTTTAGATCTATTTTGGCGTGATCCTGTATTTGTCTACAAAATGAGCTCATGTATAATATATACTCATATATTTTCATTGGTCGTGATCCTTTTCTTATAATTCGGGTCTCACGCCATCTTTTAATAACCGGTTGGACCCATATCCTACAATGAGGAGGAACCTTGAGCAAAAGCTTCATAAAATATTAATTGTAGTACAAAATGAATTTGACTAGACTGAAATGAGCACCCGCTGTCGAGATACAGCCAAAAAATAGTTTCGTCGAACCCGTTTTTGATCCAACCCTACTCCGATCGATTTTACGGAGGAAAGGAGTTCGAAATCCCATTAGGTCCTAATCAAGGAGCTTTTGTTTAAGCTATAGAGTGAGACAACACGATAGCTTGATTATCTACAGGCGCTGCAGATACATTTCTCGCCTTTTCAGCGGCTTTCAGTACGATTAGGGTCGACGAGCCCGATCCAGGATATAGTCTGTCATCAGTTATTCAGAATATAGGTTTCAGCACATTTAGGACGGTTTATGCAAGTATATGTTTCAGTACGATGAACGTTTCAATACGAATAGAAATGGCCACCTAGAGTCGTACATGACTGTGGTATATTTTTTTCGTGGCGTTTAAAGTGATTGAAGGCCGACCGTCGGCGAGCCTAATTACTTTACCGAAACAAAATCGCACACAGTCACTTATTTGGTTACGCGTTGTCTATTGCTGCGTTATTATATGTAAAATTTGAGTCAATGCATACCTGGTGTTTTCTATCAGCCCAATATAAGGCTTCAAGGGTCCCGTAGGTATTAATTTAGCATATACACTTTATATATACATTTTCATAAAGGGGTAGGAATTATCCCCCGGTATCTGACCCTCTTGGCGGCCCCGCAGTTCTCTGACCGTCTGATCCCCTCACAACAGACAACCCTAAAACCAACCACCACCGAAAGACCAGGCTACGCCCTGGAAATTCGGACGTCGAGCATGTATATATATACATCAAACACAAATTTCGTTACGGATTGCACATAATAACAGATAGGCATATACCACGATCGCTCCGTTTTACCCTCGCCTGCGAGATACTAGTATGCTGTTCCATAGAATTATTGGTTTTCCGGTTCTGAAAAATTACTTTACGTCCTACTTCTGATAGTGCTCCTTATATATATATAAGGTTACACTGAGTTACAAAATTGACAAAGAAACTAACTAAGCGACAGCTAAAGCACTTTATGTAACACCAGCATACCGCAGCGAAGTACAATAACCATAAGTCCTCGTGAATCTTGTGCCATCTTCATGCTTGAAAGTTTCAGATTAAATGCTTCTACTAAGCATTCCATATATATAAAAGGTCGAATAGGGTAACGTTTGTATATTGGTCACAGATTCTTTCAAATGAAGCATCTCGCTGTTTTCAGTACCCTTAAAAACCTTAGCAACCACAAATCCAACAATTTATAACAGTAGGTTGAAAGTCAGAAAATGGTGCATGGCTCAAGTACGAGTCCGTGTAATACGGCACTATTCCAAAAAGAGTACGTTGGTCACAGATACACTCACTAATATAAGACTTTGTCGTTTTCAACATAATCCAAAATCTTTGTCGTAATAGCACACGAAGCAAAATATGACATTACATTGAGAATCATGAAATCATGCATGGTTCTTGGAGGATACAGAGAATAGAGCACTATTCCAAAAAGGGTACGTACAGTGTCATCAGATACGATTAAAGTTCAAACGAATCACTCCATTGTTTTAAATGGCCGCAAAAAACTTTATAGTGACCAATACAGTGGTTATGAACGATTATCTTAAAGATATGTTCTATAAAGGGTTACAATGTGTCCATTTTGTGCCACCATCTGCTTATCCGCTCGTTTTACACTGGGCTCTCCATTCGCTGAAAATTTTGCCAGGGGGCATGAACCAGGGGCCCCCTGGTTCTAAACCGGGGGCGCTCGGTTTTGCCATGGGAAAAATGGTTAAAAATCGTGTCTGAAACACTGCCAAAACGCTTTTGATGGAAGAAAAAGCGATTTTCAAGCAAATTATGATAAAATTTTAGAAATTTTTGGCTTCAGAACGGAATTTTAGTACAAATTTTGAACATTTTTTGTACTTTAGACCGATTGGAAACAAAAAAATTTCCCAAGAGGCTATCAACCATTGAAAGCCCACAATTTTGCCAGGGGCGTGAAGCTGGGGGCACCTGCTCTGAATTAGGGGGCATCGAAAAATGCCAGGGCCCGCACCATCCAATTTGGAGAGCCCAGCGACAAAAAGTGTTGGTCAATAAAGTTGTAGATTTTATTCGACCCACACAAAACACAAATATGCAGCATTTTAATACGAGGCATGCGTTTTGGGATAAAGCTAAGAACGCATTTTCACTCTGCCTCAAAAGCTGAGAGGGTATCCTCTTTAAAGGTGGTCTACCATACCTCATTCGTGCATAGATGAAACCTATATGAGGTGACGGGCCAGATTATAGGCTATCATAATATGCAAAACAGAAATGGAAACATCTTTACTGATTACTGCGACATTTAATAAAATAGTGGGACGAACGGACGATCTTTTAAAATTTATCAGTGGGCATACAAATAAATGCTTGCTCGCTTCGTTCGCGGCACAATATATATAATGCAGATTGTATAGTGAAACCATGTCGACTACCAGCAGTTTTGCTACTTTTTGGCTTCGCAGGGCAAAAATTAGGAATGTTTAGTTCCTTCAAAGAAAAACTGGTATATTTATAAATCAAGTCAAAAAATACTTGTGGGACCCAGCTTGGCGCATCAGAGGCGGAGGTTGAAATACCTGTGGGGCCCCTCCGAGAGAAAACCTGTACCCACTAAGCAGCCCCGAACATTCGTACTCATCCCATGCCCCTGAGCATAGCTATATTTGAAAAATGCCAACATTTAGACGGTTTATGTTGGCAAAATTCAGCATATTAGCGTGATGTAGTGTCACCACAGGGTTAACGACATATCCAATGTAGGCTTAAAACAATGAAGTCAACATGTGTAACATGTTAAATACCCTACAACTCCATCATTCAACCCCTTCCCAACAACCAAGATAAAAATTTTGAAAATTTATCTTTTCGGCGTATTTTCCAAACCTTACCCCATAGCTCTGAAACGTCTGCTCTGACAAAAACTGCGTAGCTGCGAAGTTATAATTCTCGATGAGATGCTGGAAAATGACCTCCATGTTTTCGATACGATGATTCTGACACGAGTTTTAAGCTAAAACTCCAAATTCAAGTTTCTAATTAGAGTCGGTTTTACGAGAATTTGTGCAGGAAATGAAAGGCAAGGAATGAAATGATGGCGGTTACCCACTTTTAACCTATATATATATCCGCTTTTCATAAAGAAAAATATAGAATCTATTTTCCCGCCTATTTCAATTCACCTATCGATCGATCCAGTGAACCGATAGTGTTCAGTTTTGCCACATGAAAAATTTGTAAGAATTTTTCGAAAATTCTCACAACTCAACAAGGCTATATTCGGGAATTCGCCTTTGACCGTTTTCACAAAAAAATTAAATGTTGTACCAAGTTTTTTCAGCATTTTCTGACACATTTGATTCCGTTTTTGTAAAACCGATTGGATGAAACATACCTTCAATAAACAAATTTCTCGTAGAGCCGAACTAGGCACGCCTTCATCGTCATCGTCAAGTCGAACGCGCTTGAGTGCAACGATCTGTGACGTTTCTTTGGCCCGCGCCTTGAACACTGTTCCGTACGTTCCCTCGCCGATTTTCTCTAGTTTTTCATACTTTTGCATTGTAATACATTTGCAGTTGTATTACCAACTCAATTTCATAGCAAACGACCTATATTTGGGAATACATATCACTAAAGCAAATATAAATGTTAAGATAGGATAGAGTAGTAACGAGTCGCGGTAAAATATTTTATGGAAACTTTTAATCTAAAAATGGGAAAACGTGTTGTCTAGAAATGCTGAAAATGTTCAAATTAATACAAATACTTGAATTGCATCTGAGGACGAAATCTCATACAATGGTCATACGTGGTTCATTGATGTACTGTATTTTAAACATGTACACACGTTGTGACTAATAGGTTATCTCATCGCCAAGGTGCTAATTCAGAGTGTCGGATATGAAAATTAATGAAACGTACAGTGCTATATTGAGCATCAAGATACATGAATCGAATATCAGCCATGATGCTTGCTTAGTTAAGAAGATATAACAGCGTGTGGCGTATTTACGAACTCTCAATGTGTAATTGCAGAAAACATGAATTGCTCTACAAGATAAGACCAATAACTGCAATATAGCTCGAGCGACTGTATCATTTTTTGGTGCATTTTGGGACTCACTGCACCATTCAAAACACCTATTGACCTAACCCTGCAGCATAAATAAAGACAATAGCAGCATACAATGTGAAGCTTAATAGAGGATGAATTGACCTACGGCGTGAAACTAAAAACTCCTACATAGCTCCAGCGATTACGGAGACATTATTGTTTTTAGTATTCTGGGTCTTATCGGCACCAATCGAAAACCTATTTTGATCCAATTTTGTAGTGTAAATAATAACAATACTAACACACTATGTGCAGCATAGAAGATGAATTACCCTACAAGAAGCCACCATCGACTCCATATAGCTCGAATATACAGTATATATATACTGCTATATGAGCCTCAACATCATTATTTCACGACAATGTCCTTATGTTGCAGTGAATCTATATGTGAAAAATTAACTCCGGCACACAACCAATTCGTAAATCAGAACTCAAGAACTGAATAGAAATTGACAAAGAAATTTTAAATCAAATTTATGCAAATTAGGTTATCATGCCATTTTGGGAAAAACAAACACTAAACTAAACTACACACAATACATAATAAACACAAAAATAAATAATAATAATAATTTTCAATTAGGTGAGACATGGATTAAATAAAAATGTGTAAATGTGAGTAATAACTATGTGCAATGCGTATTATTATGTGATGGGTGTTATATTTTATACTTTTGAAGGGGGTAGCGTGGAGGTAAATTTTATAACGGATATCGGTATTTAAATGAGGTAGGGATTCGTCACCGAAGATTGTTGGGGAACGAAGTGTAGCCAATAGAATGCTGGTGAGACAGCAAGTGTGGTACGCGTTCTTCGTTTGCGAATATTGTTCGTGCGAAGTGGCGCTACTATGTCTAACCACTGCGGCGTGACTACTCTATACAGTGGTAATTCAGAAGTTTTGAAACCAAAGGCACAATTAAAACTATTTTGATAAAATGATTAGGTATCTTTTACGCACATTAGGTTAAACGCAGTTCTTTGCGATTGCACAATATTTCCGGCCACTTCTACTTTAACTTCTCCCTTTCTCGATGACTCTGACAGACAATACTGTTCTGATCTTTCACTCTAATACCCCATAAGATTTAGGTTATCTGTTATTCTATTAGTTCTCTTTTGACATTAATACCGAGGCCCCGGTAGGAAGCACACCGCAATATCATTTAAGTGCCCGAACCTAAGTCTTTAAATTTAAGATGAACTGTGACCCATATATTATGTCAGTGGCACCCGGCACAGTGCTATATTGTGAACTAGGTTGTGACGGTAATACACCGCCCCAGTTGAAACTGTGTCTCTCTTGGTCCTCCGGCACCCGACAGGGATGCACAACAGGTGGTTATGAGGAGAGAAGGGATCTCAAGAACGGTCGTCTAAATCCGCACTTCTTAGTCGCCCCGGGTTTCTCACGACGTTAACCCCTGGACAATATTCGCCCGAGAGATTCTCACTCAACACACGGTCGATGTTGACTCTATTTTCTAATACTTCATATGTCACTATAATACACTCTACGCTTAATTCTTTTAAGCCCGAACACCTAGTTTTTATTGGAAAAATAATATTACTAGGTTATAAATTAATACAGAATTATTCTACCTATATGTCAAGTGCCTAGTATTCTAGGAACCAGCGTAACAGTCAGATTCGAAAACCTTTATCTAAAACTATTGAAATTCACTATTTCACGTAATTCTTTACGTGTCGCACAAAACTAGCCACTAAATTCATAAACCAAGAAAGCTGCGAGGCGTGCGACAGTAGCTTAGTACTTAGTAGCTTAGCTTAGTACTGACAATTCACCACAATAAAAATAAACCAAAAACTTGGAGCAAATAATACAGGTATCAGTGCCATTTCCCAATGATTGTAATTAGCTAATAAATATTCGCTGTGTAAACTTGAAAATATATTCACTAATAAAATGTCATTCTTTGTGGTCGACCACATACATAATCAACAACAACTTAAAGACAAAACCGAAAACTAAACTATGGCTGGCTAATACCCCAAAATTAGTGGGGTTATCCAAATTAGACCCTCATAAGGTGAAAAAATAGAAAATTAAGAAAGGATTTAGTATAAAGTTTGAAAGGTTTGGTCCCCCGGGTTAGGAAGAATTTTAGAGTTTTTGGACGGGTTTGGACCCAAATCCCCTTGTGTTGCCATGGAAAACACCGACAACGAGCCACATAGCTACTATGTTTGGTCAATATTTATTAAAACACAACCACTAGCTAAGTATTTAGCAGCTTAGCATTTATATAACCCACAAATAAATTTTTGTTGGTTAACCTTTAACCTTAAATTAATTTTTCGGGTATCGATTACTTGATTTGTTAACATTCTCCATACTTTATGCTGTGCATAATTGTGTGAACATAAGCAAACTACATGCTGCACACTCTCTGACATCGTCTTTCTGAGCTTTTTGTAAAAACGATCATTTAGCAAGTCTATGTATCCTACTTCTGAGGATCCTCGTTTTTGCATTTCAGAGGTGAAGTAAAGATACAGGCGCGGACAATTTTCATTTATGTTTTAATGAATGGAGTCAAATGGTCGATGAAGTTACGGCTCCAAGTAGTATCAGAAGGCACTGAATGTTCCTTTGGTTTAATCATGTGTTCTTGATCCATTTACAGTAGTTTTATCATACATGAATAGACTGAAAAGAAAGAGAGATTTCTAGACGTTTTCTGCCTCTTCTTTACAAACCTTTTTAACTGTACTTCGACGGCTTTCTCATCAAAAGCTTAAGTTTTAGTATTGTCAACATGTAGTTTGTGGCTAGCGTCGTCCGATCTATAGGACGTCATAGAGAAACATGTCTGTAATTTATCAAGATCTATTTTGAAGGGATTGGTGTTGTCAGCGAACATAAATGTTGTTAATATGGTGGCCATAGATGTCGATTCCGTAAATTTTATTTTGGACGTGTTGTATGAAGGTGCACGGTGGTAAAAGTTTGTATAAAATCCTTACATACAATATAAAGAGCAAGAGCGAAAACAATTGTCTTGTCTTGTTCTGTTCCCTTCGCTATTAAAATTTAACAGGTATTCCATTCTATTTTCGTTCTTTACCTCCTGCCCAAAATATGCCATCTGAAACTGTCATTTTTTCTGTTTCATTTTTACCGTAGCTCTTACGCGTTCCACGGATGTAATGATGGTGGGTAAATCTACGATAACACTTCAGGGTCAACGTCGTTATTGTAAATGGTGCATGCAATATTCAGACCTGCAATTTTAATATCTAGTGTTGAAAATAGCACTGATTCATTTGCATTCTTTATGGTATTTTGATCGTACTTCTATCTGCTACTGATGTTTTTAATCAGTGAACAATCCGTAATCTATATTCTTGGGCTTCTTGAGCACTTTATCAACATATTTATGTTAACAACTTTTTAATTGTGGGTTTATTTTCGTACACTGTGCGAGAAGTCCGTTCTCACAGTTTTGTCTCGATAATATATCGAAGGTCCGTTGGCTTCGATGACGAGCAGAGAGGAGGACCCGTCGGGGATGGAGTGGGAGCCAAGGGGAATTTGTTTATTTTTAGGAACTCAATATTTTTATAATTTTAATAAAAATTTTCCAATTTTTGCCAAGTTGCGATTAATTTTCCCCAATTTCTATTATTTGGTAATAAGACATTCAAGGTAACGAATGTCATCGTGTCACGCAGCTGTCCCGGTAGTGAGCGGGAACTGGAAGAAATAAGGCTAGTGTGACGCTTGACTGTATTGAATTTGTCCCAATAAAAATGCTAGAACTTTAGCTGCTTTCAAAGTAAAGCGTTGCATTTTGGGACAATTTTTCTGTCAGGCGTGACACAGATTATGTTTCTTGGGAACGGTTTTCTTCCTACATTTTATATTAACTTTGCCATAGGTCTCCGTAGGTGCACAGGACTAAATCTATAAGGAAGTGTACGACTATACTTTTCAACACTTGCCATAGGGCTAAAGTAAAACTGTATCGTGGCTCATTAGATACTGTGAAGATGGATACTGATAGCTCAGTCGGTACAGCGCCTGCTTCATCCACCCAGTCCAAATTTTGACCCAACTGCTTTTCCCATTCTTTCATCATGCTGCTATCGCTATATCACGAGGAAAACTCGGGGCTCATACTCGCTCCAAGTCTTGAATTGGTGATTTGGTGCCCCCCACTTTACATCAGCAACAAAAATGTTATCAACTTGCTGTTATAACATTATTTTAGTTTAATCCCAATGTTGAGTGAATGCTCCCAGTTGAAATTTTTGTGAAGGCCCCTGCGTCCAAATGAAAAATATGGCCTAACATGGGTGTCGTAGCTTTCACTGCGTCCTACCAAACTCGGTATTGAAATCCTGCGCTCAGCTTCACGTCCGTGTCTAATTTTAAGTCGGTTGCATATATGGACTGTAATTGAAATAAAGAACATACTGAATATGTATGTAATATATTGTATAAAGGCCAGTGGTACACTTTGTTGAAAGACAAAGGGATGTCGAACATAATAGTATTGTAAATGCTTTGATGTCGGGCAGGAATTTGGTAGAGCGCCTGCATGAGGATCCAAGGGCAGAAAATCGTGGAAAATCGAAAATCCCAAACTAACCCAGATTTTCAACGGCTGCTTTTCAAATTGCTTCGTTATCATGCTCCTATTGCTACGTCCAAATAGCTTTTCCTTTTCATATTTTGACCCCGGAACCAGACCCCAAATCAAAAAACGCTCGGGTGACCGACTATACCGGTTCGAATGAGATCGTGTAAATCGGTTAAGTCGTTGCCGAGTTATGGTCGATCATACACACAGACGGAATTTAAAAGATTTCACCCCAGCAACGCACAACCTCCACTACCTTTCACTACGTTCTAACAAGTGCTTTCTGTCATTTTCTTTCTCCGCAATCTCAATTTCATATTTCCAATTGGATCACATGCGTTCATTAAGATGAGGCGAACACATCAATCTCCCTAGTAAGTTTTCCAGTTATGAACATACCACCAGAATGTCTTTTCGAGTTGTTTGTTGTATGAATGAATCATCCATGGCAATTATGGCCCTGAGAATATAGCTCTGTAGCGCTGATCATAGAATCACTTGGCTGCTAATGCTTGAAGCGATAACAAATTTCTGAATTTGGTAACATTGTATGAGTGGCTATTTCGCAGACATCTAAACTATGTTATGTTCGAACAGCATCATTTTTGCAGCGCTCTGAACATGAACTAAAGTGAAGCCTAAATTCTTACCTGGTAGCATAAACTACAGTATTCGCCAAAAATGACTGTCGCTCGCTCGCGACTCGCTCGAAATAAATTTGTTCGAAAAATAGAATATACTATTAATTTCAATAAGTTAGTAATCTAGAGCGAGTAAGAGGCTCGCGGCTCGCTCGAAATATGACGGTCATTTCTGGCGCGTACTGCAGGGGACCTTGACGAGGTCGAAATAATTGGTCGATGTAGTTCCCCTAGCTTACTGAATATAATGTGCATAACATGATTTGCCATTTGCATTCGTTATTGAATTTTGATATTTCAGCTGTGAAAACGAGTTTGTGCTTCGTGATATTCCATGATGAGAATTTTGTGAAATGTCATTGTATTGAAAGTGATAATTCAGAAGGTGGGTGAAAACCTGGTTTTTTACTCAGTCTGACAAATAAAATCGTTATTATGTTTTCGTTGTTTTGTATTACTCAATTGCTATGTCAGTCAGTGCCTGTTGTTTCTAACTATAGCGAAACAGTGCATACGCTTATACTTGCTGGAGATCAGAGCTTCGTGGGGCATACCAAAAAGCCCTACATTGGTGAACCCCAGACAGAGCACATTCACAACCTTCTGTCTTCATCACTCATTATTAATAACGACAACAATATCACCAACAACAACAACAATGCCAACAACAACTACAACAACGCCAGAGTTGCCAACATCAACATCATCAACACCGTCGACGACATATATAGCGCGAACGCCAAGATTCAACACAAGTCATTAATCGCTCGTCGACGATGGGTCTCAAACGTCTTTCTGGCGGTGGCCGCCGTTTTGACAGTCACGTGGGCGGCCATGGAGCTGGTGGCGGTCAGTCGTCATCGTGGGGCCAGCATGGTTTGCAAACGATGCAAACAGTCGAAACCAAAGCTAAGTGGATACCGAAGTCGACAGAAAACAGTTTTGAAGTTCCAATTTTCATTATTTTTCATTCAATTGTTGATAATTTTAAAAAGCAACGGGAACCCTACCCAAAATTGTTTTATGTCAGTCTGCATAAAGCTGAGTCGTACTGAGGCTAAGCGAAGTTTATTTCAATATGCGAAAAAAATAAGGTGAAATTTGGGATTTTCTAATTACATTGCGATCACGCCTCAATGCTACGACTACTGTTGCTGGTGTCTGGGGATGTTGAGTCTAATCCTGGGCCTATTACACCGACAGATTCCAGTCCCAAGCCTAATAATGCTGTTTCACGGTGCCGGTTGGAGGTGTCTAATACGGAGTTATTTTCGGGTGAACCTATCTCCGACCGCAAAAGTACATTCCAGGCCCACACAGCAGTGGTCAAAGAACCCAGGCACGTTAATATTGTACTCAATAAACTCAAAACAAACAACAAAATTGCCGCTGCTACGCACAATATTTACGCGTATAGGATTTTTTCCGAAAATGGCGCAGTGCATTCTGATTTTGCAGATGACGGTGAAAAAGGAGCAGGATCATGTCTGCTTCGCATTTAACATGCTGCAAACGCTCAGAATGTCATCGTTATTGTCACTAGGTGGTACGGCGGAATTCATTTAGGCTCGGACCGGTTCAGACACATCAATCCCGCCGCAACAAAAAAATTGCAAGACTGCGGTTTTATTCGAGGGAAATTCACCGGCAATTTGCCAAAATTTTCGGGTAACAAGGGTTCCCCAAATTTCAAAAACCACCCTGAAACGTGTCAAATAAAGACAGTCAAAACGCAATCTCGCAATAAAAAGTCTAAGAAACAACCTTCTACCGATTTTCGCGATGGTCTCTCCTCTGGTCAAACCGTTTGGCATATGCCACAAAATTCCACAGACGCTTGTTCGGTGAATAAATCGCCAACTAATGCCGAAACGCGCCAAAATTCGTTCACAGATATAAAATTTGAGTGCATTGGAAAACGCAAACCTGTCAAAAAGCTACCAAAAAAGCAAGTTTGTGCATTTCACACAATTCGCGTATCATTTGCGGCGCTCATTGTTGCATCAGTTTTGCTCGCGCTAATATTCCAGCTCACTAAAGCTGTCAAACCTATTAGCGGTAGTCGTAACACATGTATGGATGCCACGCGTCAAAAGCCAATTTCAGTTTCTCACTTATTCAACTCTACGTTGAGCGCGCGGCATGCATCAAGTCTACGACTACTTTTAATTACAGCTGGAATCGAATCAAATCCGGGACCAAGAACTCCAGCCCCGAATTTGGAAGACTTTGATAGAGAAACATTGAGCAAAGCGCTGCAAATGATAAACGAGGACGACTTAGATTTTACCATGCCGGAAACAAAACGCTTGATAGCGAACGCATTAAACGATCACCCACCAACTGTTGTCGAAATGGCCTTACAAATTATAAAAAAAACATGCCGCGAGAAGGCGCAGACGCAACGCCGATAACTAACGACCACTTACCGAAATTACCCGATTTTTATGAAAAAGACACAAAAGTCTGGTTCAATCAGATTGAACCCCTTTTGGAAGGAAAATCGGAGAATGTTAAACGTAACGGTCTTTTAAGGGCTCTGCCAACAAACGTTTTAAACGATTGTGGATAAAAACCACTGACGATTTATCACGTGATAAAAGACTGTATTTTGAAATTTTACGGTTTTAGTCAGGAAAAACTGCTCAAAAATCTGTTGACAGAACAAACCCTTGGGGACCGCAAACCATCCGTTGCCCTAAGACAGCTACAGCGCCTAGCCCCTAATAAACCGGATCTTGTGAAATGGAGATTTTTGGACATTTTACCTGAAAAAGTTCGCATCGCGCCTGCCGTCGTAGATGACGCAGACATTGAAAAACCAGCTGCTTTAGCGGACAAAATTTTAGAACAGGTTGTTCCGTATAGCTCACTTGAAAGTGTGAACAAAGTTGCGAGCACAACTTGTGCTAGCTGTGGCAATCTGCTAGAAGAACTTACCAATACTGTTGCTCAGCTCACAAAATCTATGCGCGAATTGCATCAGTTCTCCGATCGCGAAAATTTTGCGCGAGGTAGTAGAACGAAATATAAACAAAATAGCGGCGGAAACCGTTCGAACAACGGTAGGGGCAATGCGAGTCACGACCGAAGTCAAAAGCGTCGTTCACCATCTGCCGGGAGAAAATTTAAACCAGACGGCAGCTGGTGCTGGTATCATTTTAACTATGGCGACGACGCGCTCAAGTGCAATAGACCTTGCTCGTGGACAAAAAATTTCATCCCAAAGTCGGAAAACACCGACGCTCCGCCGCAGTAGCGGCCGGCGGCGGAGTACATACCATAAAAGTAGCCGCTTCCGCAATTGGTAATTTTTTGGTGGACAGCGGTGCAACTCAAAGTTTTTTACCCAAACATTTCGCGGGACATGATTGCAAAACACAAACACCCAAATTCTTTGCGGCAAATGGCACTCCCGTTGCTACTTTTGGCACCAAAACATTATCATTCCACATCAACAATTTGAACCAAACATTTTCGTGGAATTTCATAGTTGCAGATGTCACTCAACCAATCCTTGGTTATGATTTTCTCAGCAAACATAACTTTATTTTGGATTGCCAAAACAATAAACTAATTGGACGTGACATCACAACATACACAAACCAAAATGATAGCAACCGGAGCGCTAACACTGCCGCGCCAACTGGTTCTGTCAGTTGCGTTTCGCAAACAAAATTTCCGAATCACTAGTTTCATAACCTCTCAGTTCAAAAATTGCTCAGCAAATACAACGAACTGTTTGAAAATTTGTCAACAGACCAAGACATTTTACATCCTGTCGAACATCACATAACCACACAGGTCCCTCAGTTTTCGCTCGACCGAGGCGCCTTTTTGGTGAAAAGTTGCGGATAGCCAAGGAAACGTTTTCAAAATTAGAAAAACAAGGAATTGTTTACAGGGGAGAATCTCCTTGGGCCACTCCTTTGCATATGGCATCCAAAAATGATCCTAAAAATCCGTGGCGTCCGTGTGGTGATTACCGTTCTCTCAACAGAGTCACAATTCCCGATCGGTACCCCATGCCGAATATTGTGGACATCACAAATAATCTCCAAGATTGCACAGTATTTTCTAAGCTTGATTTAGTCACCGCATATCATCAAATACCAATACCAAAATGTGACCAATTGAAAACGGCTATTACAACAGCATTCGGTCTATTTATTTACCGTCGCATGCCATTCGGTTTACGAAACGCGGCACAAACATTTCAGCGTTTAGTCGATTCAATTTTACAAGATTTGCCATTTGCGAAAGCATACATAGACGACATTATTATAGCAAGCCCCAACATCGCAGAGCACCACCTACATTTGAAGGCGGTGCTGGATAAGTTAAAAGAAAACGGCCTGCGCCTCAAGGCGAATAAATGCCAATTTTTCCTCGAGAAAGCCTCATTTATTGGAATCGAATTGAGTTGGAATGGTTTTCGCCCTATTCCAGAAAAAATACAAGCCATTTCAAAATTTGAAAAACCCGAAAACGTGAAAGGCTTGAAACGTATTTTGGGAATGGCCTGTTTTATCATCGATGCGTCCCTCATTTTTCTGAAATTGCATCACCATTGACTGGTTTAACCCGTAATGTGAAAGAAACATCAAAAAATGCCATTGTCTGGAACGATGGCGCAACAAAAGCTTTTGAAAATTTAAAGAAAGCTTTAGAACACAGTGTCACTCTGGCGTTCCCTAGTAAGTTTGCAAAAATCGAACTGACAACTGACGCATCAGGTATAGCAGTCGGAGCCGTTTTACATCAAGTTGTCAATGGCATCCGACATCCGTTAGCATTCTTTTCGAAAAAGCTAACTGCTCTAGAGGCTGGGAAATCAGCGTTTGATCGTGAACTGCTGGCAATTTATCAAGCACTAAACCATTTTTCATAGCTTTCAGGCCTGGAGTTCACGATTAGAACTAACCATATGCCTTTAGTGCATTCATTGCAAATGAAACAGCCAACGCCGCAACAAGCTCGCTGGCTGTCATACATATCCGAATTCAACTGCAATATTCAACATGTTGCTGGATCGGACAACATTGTCGCTGATGCATTATCACGTTCTATTTCAACTATTTATAAAACAAATTGACAAATCTTGGACATCCGCTCAAAATGCGGACCTTAATTTACAACAATTTTTCAAAACAACTTCTTTACCATTGAAAACTCACACAGTTGGAAATGCAAAAATAGTCTGTGACGGTAAATCAGCGACAGTGAGGCCATATGTGCCAGCATGCATGCGTCGAAGATTGTTCAATGATATTCACAACTTGGCACACGTTGCACCAAATGCAACATTACGCGCAATCGCAGAAAACTATATTTGGCCAAACATGAACAAAGAAATTCGTTTTTGGGCCAAATGCTGTCAATTGTGCCAAGCTGCAAAAATAACGCGTCACACAAAAGCTCCAGTTGGGGATATACGACAACCGCGCGTTTTCACATAATACATATTGACATTGTCGGTCCTCTCCCGTCATCTAATAACTTCACATACCTTGTTACTGTCATCGATCGATTTACAAAGTGGGTGGAGGCCATCCCTGTCAAAGACGTATCGACCGATATAGTCGCAAAAGCGCTAATGTATGGGTGGATAAGTCGCTTTGGCGTTGCACGCATTCTTATTTCTGATCGTGGACTCAATTTGAATCTGCAGTTTGGGGTGAACTTATGCTAAAACTCGGTATTTGCTGCGGAAGCGCACGACGGCATATCACCCTGCGTGCAACGGCGCAATTGAGCGTTTTCACCGCACGCTTAAAAACTCACTGAGCGCTCATTGCAACAACAAACAATGGACCGAAGTCTTACCCTTGATTTTGTTAGGTATTCGCACTGCTATCAACAACATGGGATTTAGTGCTGCCAAATTGTTATATGGTACGTCACTGGAGTTACCTTGTCAGTATTTCGTCCCTGATAAGCCATTAACTGTCGAACCAACGTTGCATTTCACACAGAAATATTTCACTGCTATCAAAAATCTACGCGCTCCGGAACGGCATCATAACGCTCCGTATTTCGTTCCAAAAGAACTTAATACAGTAAAATATGTCTGGTTGCGCGACGTTGCTCCTAAAAGTAGCCTACAGCCACGTTATCTAGGTCCTTTTGAGATTGTAAAACGTGATATTAAAACAGTGACTATTCTACTTAACGGAAAATGTCAAATAGTATCTATCGATAGGATAAAACCAGCTTTTATTAGCGTAGACACAGGTAATGATAATGTTGTAACACAAAAGTCATCTGCGGCTGAAAACGGTATTTTAAAAGTAAATTCACAAAACCTATACCGTTTAATTGTCAAAAATTAAAAGTGGGAAGTGTTGTATTGGCTAAATTTCGCGGTTTCCAACCATGGCCTGCGAAGGTTGTAACTGTGGAGAACACCCCGCTGGAGAACGAAAAACGTCCGCAAAATTGTACGCCAGTTCAATTCTTTCAAACAAATCGCTATGCCTTTTTTACTAGCAAGGGTATATCAGAATTTGTACATAATCATCGAACGAAAAGTTACAGTTACAACAGGGCGGCTAGTCTCGCGGAATTACATTTAAATAATAAGATAAAAATTACAGTCCCAAAAATAAGTTCCAGAAATTGTCGCCCCGTTGAAATGTAACGTTCGATATTAATAAAAACGAGTATTTTTCGTGCGAAAATGACGTTCCACTTCTCCCGAGGGGGGTAGTGTAGTTCCCCTAGCTTACTGAATATAATGTGCATAACATGATTTGCCATTTGCATTCGTTATTGAATTTTGATATTTCAGCTGTGAAAACGAGTTTGTGCTTCGTGATATTCCATGATGAGAATTTTGTGAAATGTCATTGTATTGAAAGTGATAATTCAGAAGATGGGTGAAAACCTGGTTTTTTACTCAGTCTGACAAATAAAATCGTTATTATGTTTTCGTTGTTTTGTATTACTCGATTGCTATGTCAGTCAGTGCCTGTTGTTTCTAACTATAGCGAAATAGTGCATACGCTTATACTTGCTGGAGATCAGAGCTTCGTGGGGCATACCAAAAAACCCTACAGTCGACTACGCTATCTGGTGAATCCAGCTCATCAATCCCTAATATTTTACATTTTTATTGTATCATTTTGACGGCAGAATAATTCACAACGAATTATGTTGACGACAAAACATATTACTGTGAAACATATTAATTATGCAACATTCTTTTAAACAACATCACAGAAGAAGATATGTAAAACCAAAATACCGTTACGAACCGAAATAAAAGCATATTTATAGCGAATCGCTCTCCAAAACTTCGCAAAAATATCTACTAAAATAGTTTGTTTGATTTGTTCTAAATTTTCACAATCTTGAGTTCGACAAGATGATATAAGTGTGTTCGATTTTTCCCGGAAGAAACCCGGGAACAGGGTACTAAATGATGAGGTTATATAAAAAATGCTGGATGCCGCTCGGACTCAAAATCGTTTTCCGCTGCCTAGTTCGGGGATAGAAGCTAATGTACCATTTGTTCGATTGTTCCCGGAATAAACCCGGGAACAGGGTACTGGATGATGAGGTTATATAAAAAATGCCGAATGCCACCCGGACTCAAAATCGTTCCCCGCTGTATCATTCGGGGATAGAAGAGAAATTTTGTGCCATTTGTAATAAATATTCCATATATATTCCAATATTCCTATTTGAAACAACGAGAAAGAAATATTATTTGTGGCGAGCACCGCATAAAACCCACGAGACTAAAAATGATGGGACTCTATAATAAGTTTTCTGAGTACAGTGATAATATTGTCCTGAAATTTAGAGGACATTATTTTGTCACATAATAAAAATACGAAATAATTCCACGAAAAACTGTCGTACTCCTACCTGTCTTTCATGAAATAAAATTTTAATTTTTTGGGAAATTTTTCTTCGCAATTTCGACAAATTTTCTCAAGGGCTGTACATCATACGAATTTAAGGACTAAAATTTGCTCAAATTTTTTTCACTTTCCACACAAATTTCACATTTCATACACTCTTCCTACAAAATTGATCTCGACCCTAAGTGAAAACTCAAATAAATCGAAAAATATTTTGGATATATAACAGCCCGACTTTTCATACTAGTAGTTCTAGCGATATACAGGATAATACAAAAAATGGAACAAATTGGATCTATAGGGCGATCGGATACCCATGGAGCGTGATCAGATCTATGCATAATTCATTGTTGATGTCAAATAAAATTGTGTCATCATTATTACATTGTATTTGTGGGATCACGCTCCACCCGCCTGAGGTGCGCGGACTGATTTTCAAACCGAAATCGAAATCTATGAACCCGATTTGTTGGTATCCGATCGATCCCTCGAGGATAAAACGTGTGTTAATACTTGTACTATTATACTATTGTGTTTGGTAAGGATAAAGTGCATGCTCGGATGGGTTGGAGACATGGGTCAGATTATTACATTTGGGAGTTCGGAGCCCTAGAGCATATCTCAGTGTGCACGACCATTGCGTGAATTAACTACAGCCAATGTATGATCTGTTATTGTATAATGTGCTACGATACGCGTGTCAGGATGGGTCAGGACCACTTTTAGGATCCAAAGTCTTCGCGCAATGCGGGCTAAATTTCGAAAGGATCTGGGATTTGGAAGGACATATCATGGCACGCAGGAGTGAAAATAATGTGTGCGTTCATATTTATTGCGATGCCTAATTTAACCAGAACTAGGGGAGAGAAAGGCAATCAAACACACCCGAGCAGGGTTACAGCATTCTGGTGGCTGGTTTAAATTCACAAATTTTAAAATTTTCCCGCAACTAGGATAAACTGGGGTTGGTAAAATATCGACACGAGCTCCTAAGGTTTCGGGTAAACTTATGTCTCCCCATAAATACTTAGGGGCTCATAACTAAGTGTTTAACCACCCAACGCGCCAAACCATAGCAGACAACCAAAACTCTCCGGTTTGTGGAACTCCACAACTGCACGGGATCGTATACTAACAGTTGCACCATTAACCGTGGCCCCCAACCCCCATCGAACCACCCCGGATCCCAACAACTCACACAGGACACCAAAATTCTCTGTCTTTTCCTCCTAAAACGGCCTCTAACAGGCCACCTGTATGAGATACCTTAAATATTACGCCTTCACCAGTAGGCAACCAGACAGGGAATGGACTTGATCCCGCCCACGGCCGCCTACTCCTTTCCGTTCTGGAAAAAATAACAAATAACTAATAAAATTTAGTTTCATCTTAAGCGTCTGAATAGCTTTTATATTTTACCAAAAATGAAAACCTCGCGCCGACCACCGCGAGGTTTGGGTTGTTTTCGGGCTTTTTGGCAAGGGTAAGTTGGGGTATAAATTATAGCTGACCGTTTTAGCGACGGGATCAGTCGGTTTTTCTTTCCTTCGCTTCTGTGGCGGTTGTTGCCAGCTTTTCTTGTTATTGCTTGCGTCAAAAGTTTTAAATTATTTTGTTTTTAGAATCACTAAATTTGAGCCTCTCACCGTGCAGCTACGGAGCGAGCTCCTCTTGGACTTTCGGTTTCTTTCGATCACGCAAAGGGGCACCTTTGCGGGCGTTGGAGCGTCAGTAGGATGTTCCGCGAGCGTATAAAGGTCGTGCCCAGACAAAATTTCAGAATTGGCAAAATCACTCGCCAAACTTATGCCCCGCCGCGTACCTGACTGGTTCAACGCCTGTCGGACCGTTTACTGCGTGTTTTTGGCCGGTCCAACAAGTGTTGACATTTTTCACGAGATGCAAATTAAAAGATTTAACGGAAAATTAAAGGGGGAAGAAAAGTTGTTTGTATTTAATAGAAAATAGGGGAAGGTTTAAAATTTTTATCCCAATTCTGGAGGCAGTCGCGATCACAGTCGCGATTTAATAGTACCTAAGTTCTTGCACGAGCTTTCAATGTAAGTTTAGCCGATGAATTTTTGAGGAATCTCTTTAAGCGACGGTGACGCACGGCTGGCTCCAGTCGTAAAGAAAATTTAGGTCAACCAGGAATACATGAATGGAATTGTACACTGAATAAGCACAAACACAGGACGTAGTCACGTGCATGGGGAGTCGGAATTTTTGGTGGTCTCATATCCCGCACAACGCTTGGCCTTCGCTGTACCGGATACCCCTCCCCAGCAGGGATACTCGTTAATGAAGGGATCGAACGATGCAAGGACTACGAATCCGGCAGAGGAATGTAACTGATTGGAAGCGCTAGCACAGTCTGGAGATTAAGGAACAGATGGAGTCGGCCCTGAACGTTGATCAACCTGCGTGAAATCTGGTTAGTGCGCACGTTCCATGACCGTGCCCCCACAGTGGAGAGCTGCGTCGGGATTACATTTTAACGTAAGATAACGAGGAAGGCAGGTAACGTCGCTCTGCGTTCAGGAGACGCTGCATTGGCTTCCTGTTATCAACTTTTATACTGGTTCCGTATTTGTCTCGAAACACGGCGTCTCTGGCGTGGGATGGTTGCTAGCTTGCGTGCAGTGGTGGTGGAAAGTTCACAGGCGCATCTAGGTTTTTGAAGAAGTACAAAATGGGCAGATAAAACTGATTTAGTAAACCGGAGCTGAGTTTTAATTGAAACTAGTAGCAAGGAATTTGGCTCTCTTAAGTCGTTGATAGAGTGTCGCTTTTTGGGTCATACAGTTAAGTTGTTTGCCCCGCGCGGTACATTTTAAAATAAGTGCGGAATTCGGGGTATTGTAATTTGCAGTATAATCATAATCATGCGTTAAATCAATAAATAGCTGACGTGACTGTTCCTTCTCTTCAGCGATCAGGAGTTTTCTAAATTTGTAGATCATGAAGACAGTTTAGACTGGGCCTTCATTCGAGCAGATAAAGTGCAATTAGGCATGGTATGCTTGGGCCAGACAGGAATTAAAGTATATATAATTATCATAAGGGAAATAAAAGGAAATATCATCAGCTTTCGCCTCTAAGGAACAGCCCAAACTCCACTCTGATCTTCCACAAGGAGCATAGGCCGCACGCAGTCGAAATCTCTATGTTCGATTTCGGAAACACGCCCGGCGCTGAGCAAAAAGGTCTTGGGGGCAGCTCTCCAGCGACCTAATGTCATCTCGCACATGCGGAAACCCTCGGCAAGTCTGCACACCCACCCTGCGATATAGGGACCAGAGTGTTTTTATAAAATGCGGCACTACGAGGACCGTGGTTTCAGACACACCTTTGAGTTAGGAGTAGGTCTCTTTGCGACCAATCATTACCGGATAAAAGTAGCTTAGTAGACACAAAAAGACTCGCCATTCTGGCTCGGCTTAACGCGATACCTGCCGCAACCGCACCGTTTCGCTTTGAAACATAACAAGCTTTTACAGTATCTTATACAAGGGTCTGGGACAATCTGAACCAGTCGGGCAGTGGTTCATTTCATGTTGAAGAGCGAACAGCGCCAAAAATTTAATTTTTATTGAGTTTGTAGGCAAGCGATATACTTCGAAGAGTCTGAAGGCAACTGAACACTCGATTGAGACGCGAGTGAAAGAAGAAAAACATGTGATAAACTAAGTAGATGCTGTTATCCAGCTTGGGGTGTAACAAAGTCCCATGAACAGGAAATCTTTACGAGCTCTCAAGTGTGCAAGAATCTCATTTTTCGGATGTATATATATATATAACATTTTACTCAAAGCAAAATTTAGGCGCACCCTTGGGTCCAATATGTGCCTGAAAGGCATGGTTTTTTGGCAAAAGACGACGATATTCGTTCATCGTTTTCACCCGGTGATTGGGGTGTGCACAGTTAGACCAGCCTTAAACTCATGAATATTATCGTGATTTTTCTTTGAAGAGACTTCAGCTTCACTGATCACGGAGATTCTCAACCAACGCCACAGTTGCCCTGGTTTTTGTAATATTCAACACAAGATTTGGGAATACTGATGGGGATGCGAGAAACGTTTTGCTACTGCCTACGATAAATCAACCTAAACCAAAACCAAGTAGTGAATTCCTCGCGAAAATTTAGCGAAACTAATGTCTGGGCCAACGTTTGAGAACTTTTCCAAGATTTAAGAGAAAGTGTTGGTTTTCGATGTTATCAAGTTGGAAAATCGAAGCGTCTTGACACCCAGACCCGGTATACTTGAATATTGTTGTGGTATAGTAGTCGCTAACATATGTACAAGTGCAGTTGCCTTTACCTTAAATTTCAATGCTATCCTTGACCTCAAGTGATTGCCACATGCAAAGTATTTGACAAAACGTGCGCTCCTTAAATTTTCAGAAACGTAAGGCCAATAGCTGCCTTAACCCTCTCGCGCCGAAATAAACATCAGAAGCCAGGAAGATAAAGCAAGACCAGAATGAAATCGCAGGGCCTGGCACGGGTCGTCAGGCGTCTTACGCATTTGTTGAGGCGTCGGAAAATTCGAAGCACTTTAGGTGCTTCTTTTTTCAGACTGCTCATTAAGTCTGGGGGCTGAACCCCCGCTAAACATTTTTTAGCAATAAAACGTATTGCTCCACAGGGTTACCCGCGCCCTCATGCGTACGCCGACACGGTTTTAGGAAAAACACCAGAACCTGGCTTTTCGCTGGTTGCCCGAATGTTCAGACGCATGAGCTAGCCCTTATTTGTTGAACTCTCCAAATATGAAATTTCGAAGGACAACTAACACAGTATAGACTCATCTCACCACGGCGTCGCATTCTGGAATGTTACAGAAAGCCCCACCAATTCAAAGCGAGCGTGTGCAACTATTGTAAATCAATCTGCTCGTAATAAATTAGCGAAACCACGTTTTATTCAAATAAATATATCCAGTAGAATTAATGGAATGATAAAGTCGAAGTTAATCGTACCATACCCTAACATATATTCATAACAACCGCATAAGCCAAACTGAGGGGCGCACCGTCATTCCTTGAAAACGCTGAACTCCTTAAGCGCCTTGGTTTCACCCGAACTAAGTCATGGTACATAGCTCAGACATGAAGCTTAGCTTAGGCTTATTGAGGAAGGCACAATATGCAGCGTACGCCCTTCTGCTTGAACCGCTAATAAACTTTAAGATTTGTATTTTATATGGAAGAGATGAAATGGTACAATGTGTAGCTCACGTAACCAGCGCACATATTACCACAGGGTGAAAATCATAATTGATATGTATGTTTGGTCCCGACCAAATTGTCTATATATATTAGAACTACCGGTGAACATAGTGTCTTCATCAAAATGTTTTAAAATTTCGACCCAAGCGATTTCACTATGGACTGCATACAATTTCATGTTAGCTGTTTTGGTACTTACACATCGCATCTTTATCCACTTGTGGCGTCACTACATTATAGGAACAATTTATGTTTTGGCCCCATTGTTTCGTTGTTAAATTTTAGCTTCAATTTCAGCCTTATAAAACACCCCGACCACAGGGATATATAATGTTCGACTTTTGCACAAAATTTCCATTGTATGGGCAATATGGAAACTCCAGGTTAGGCCCATGTATTTGTGAATATTATGAAACTATAACATTGATACAGTACACATAATCACATCCAACGATAGGCCTCCATGGTACGTGGGCTTAGGTGGCTTTCCCCGTGTTCCCAATTTTTTCCTCATAAACTGCCCTTAAAATTCTTCTAACTTAGCTCGTAATTGTTAGAAATTTAAGCACTCCGAAAAAAATTGTAATATTACCAACGTTTTAGGAAAAAAAGATATTCCAATAAAAAAAGAACTTATCAAACGAAGGAATCGACTATTAGCTGACTCAAACCCAAAATATCAGTCAGAATAAAAACAGTAAAGTATCTGCTTAAACCTTAAACAGATTTGACTAAAAAATCAAAACTTAAACCGTTTCAGCGCAAATTGATGTTTATAAATGTTCGAGCCCATGTCACCTTTAGGGGCCGGACGTTATAACGTCAGAAAAAAGAACAGCTTAGAGCGAGGGGTTAGGGGGGCGGCAGCCACACCAAAACTTAGACTTAGTACATGGCTCATATGGGGACCTTAACTTAGGCCTAGTATATCGAGAACGGCATGACATGCATTTCACTTCCCTTTAAAGGTTACATTGGCCAATGTTCGGATGACGTGCTTGGAGGTTTTATTATTTGCGTCCCAAACCTACTATATTTATGCTTCGATTACTGAGATAACTTTGCTTCCATGTGCGCCACATAGCAAACACTGGATCGAGGTAACGGCCCATGTCAACTTTTTAGGCCGGACGTTATAACGTTAGAAAAAAGAACAGCTTAGAGCGGGGGTTCGGGGGGCGGCAAGCAGCCGACGTAGGCTTAGTGTATGTCTCATATAAGGAGCTTAGCTAAGGCTTACTATATCGACAACGGCATGGCCTGCATTTTATTTCCGCCCATAGGGTTACATTGGCCGAGGTAACAATAGTTCAACTTTGAAGAACAATAATGTTTGCCGCTAGTTATTAAGTATATATTTCTACAACCAAACTTAGATAGTATCGTTACCGTTCTACACTTAACTGAAAAAAACAGGCGACATGTACCAGACCAATAAAAATAATACTATTTATAACATAAATAGTTCCATCAGCGTTTATTTATTTTTCAATTCTGTATTCGAAGTCGTAGTTTTGACTATAATTTAGTTTTACGACTAAAAATGAGAATTATGCACAACACATAAACACACTGCCAACAATATCGTAGATTTCTGTTTATATAATTCATCAAAATGATCTCATCCTATCAATTAATGGGCTCATGCGATCTTCAGGGTAGGAAGTTAATAGGCGTGTTTGTTAGGCGCAAACTTAGTTAAGAAGCAAAACTTCGTATATCGAGAACGGCATAGCATGTATTTCATTCACGCCCCTAAACGCTACATTGTCCATTGCTATAGCTGTACAACGGAAATTAGTTGCAATTACTCCGTCGAACAGCTATTTGTGAAAATTCTCCGGATCGCAGTTTGTTAGTGTATATAATTGCAGCAGTAGAATAATTTTGCCAAATAAGGCGGACAAACTACAGATTTTCTTCCCGGTTTTACGAGGTCTCTCGAAATCACCATTTTTGAGGCATGCGAAAACAATGTTAGTGCCATTCCGTTCGGCTTTGGACAGTTTCGTTGCTTTCATGACAAATAGTTCATGTTCCACACTGCCTGATTCTGTCCGATATTAATCGCCATATCAGGACTTATATGTTTTGGATCATTGCTTTAGCAGCTGGATAGATCCAGGCCTTTTCGGATCCCAAAGTGTTCAAAAATATACACTAACGGTGGGACCCATTCGTGCCCAAAAATTGGGAAAATTTTATGCCATGAAAGGAAACAAAAATTTCTTGCCGCACCAACACGATTGTCGCTAAAATATTCACTGCATCTCATAATTGGCGATTCTTATGCTGAGAAACTAACCAAATAAGGCTATGTGAATATTTTTGGCCATTAGTTGTTATCATTGGTGCCTTGCTGTCACCAGATCTTATACCATACATTGGAATATACTGTAATACTTGGTAAGTCCCTCTCCATCGGCTATAAGCTTTGCTCAAATACGAGTAATGAAGTCTTACTGGTATGAATTTCGGCCACAACCGGAGAGGTGTAAATTATATGTGGGTTAGGCTTATATCAGGGAATAACCGGAACCAAAATTTACCGGAACCGGAACCAGCAACCGGAACCGTCCATTTAAACCGGATCCGGAACCGGAACCTGGTCTTCGAAATTTATATATTGTAAAAGATATGAAGGAAGAAATTAAGGTATAGTCGACTTAAAATGCATTAAAAATAACTTTTACATTAAACTTAATGTATTGCCATGACATTATTGCCGTTCTGAAACTTTAAAGAGACTGAGGAAGCTAATAATGTTTATTTATCGATCAATATGTCGTTTTATTGGACACCCAGAGCAAAAAATGCCTTCTACTATACACCCTTGCGTATACTGCGTCAAATTGAATGTGCTTACAAAGCATAGAGCGAAGAATAAACGCTTTCGCTCTGTCCCTATTCGTCTGCCTTTACTACTCATACGTCTGTTAGATGACGTTCTGTAGGAAACTTGAAATTATTGGTTTATAAGATTCAGGAAAAATTAATAGATAAAAAGTAATTTTCTGATCAGTGGTAAGAGGCACTGTTTAGGCTAGCGTTGGACAAACAGTGCCTGTCAGTTAGATGATAATGGTGATAACTTTCTAATCATAATGCTATAAATGAGACAAACTGTTATATTGCTCGCACAGTTTCAATAAATCCAGTTCATTGCCAAGAAAGCAGTTTTTGGCTGCGTTGTAGATAACGTTACTTCACTTTAATTTCGCGTGATTTACAAAGCTTACAAGCGCACTGGCTGGAGCTTGGCGCAATTTATATTAGCCAAGCATACGCTAAGTACTTCTATGTAAGCCATACTCTGCTGCCCAGTTGGACTGGCTTAATTCGAACGTAATCCGGAGACTTCTGAATGTGTAAAATAGTTGCTACAAGCATCGACTTGATTTTGATTTGTTAACAAACTGTTGCAGGTTATTATAAAGATTTCTACTGAAAGTATGTGTCCTACTTACGTTTCACACGGCAAATTGCTTAGTTAATCTTTTCTTTTGCTTGGTTGTATTGGAGCTTGATCATTGTATAATATATATTACATATTTTTGGATCAGAGATGAAGCAAAAATATGGAAAATTTCAAACAAAATTTTTAAACCGGAATTCCGGTTCCGGTATGGTTTTTGCCCTTTGCCGGAACCGCAACCGGAACACGATTTTCGCCGGAACCGGAACCGGAATTCCGGTTACTCCCTGGCTTATATATACCAAGAGTGCATAATGGAAGAGTATAATACGTTCCTGCTGTCTAATGTTAGCCCGTTGTAGATAATAATACGGTTTTGGCTCTACCCCCTCCTTTCTGCGGAGGGGGATGCGTCGTCAATCACAGACTCTGCCCCTCCCGTTTTGTTGGGGTAGTTCGGACAAACCATTTTGTGTGGAGTGTTAGGTCGGACCCCCAGCTTTGAGGGAGTCGGGTAAACCGGTAAATTTTGCAACCGATTTCCCTGAAAGCTGGCGGTTCTACCTCCAAAAATGTGAGAAATGCGAAATACCACCACAACACGTGGAGTGTGGTCTCTGTTTGATGGCGCCCCCAGAAATGAGAGGACACAGCCAAAAACACGCATGTAGTCCAACGCGGGCTAACATTAAAGTGCACTGCAGTGTCATACCCTTCTCTTAGTACTAAGCATAATCGTGAGCCTTAGCCTAATCCTGATACGAACCATTAGATTAAGCCTAAGATTAGTGACGCAACCGGACTGGCCGGACCAGACCTGCATGTATTTGGTCCTGCCCGGTCCACCCCTAACCTACAAAAAGCTAAATGAATCAAATCTAAATTAACAGCTTCACGTTTTTTTTAGCTTTTTATATTGGTACACGTTGTTTTTCAAGCGAGATGGCACACCAAACCGAGGCCAACAGCAACCTCTGACGGCGGTTTTATCCAGCAATATTGCACTGCTTAGAACAGCTACATTATAACTAAGGTCTTGCCCTTGTAGGGAACCTGAAATGATTACAATAAAAACGCGTGTTACATTGACCAGTTAGTTACAGCGTATCCCAATTTAGTTTCAAGCACAGGCTCGCAGTTGCGGAAATACTTGGTTATTATTGAGATACATATATACATCATAAAAAGTACCCAATGCTTAAGGTGAGAGGGAATAATGAAGTGACAAGTGAGAGAGTTGTTGGTTTCGAGAAATCCCGACCATATTTGCGACAAAGTTCTAAAAAAACCAATTCGTTTAGTTGGCTATTCCCGAAGCCCAGTGACTCTATCAGGCAAATCTGAGCTGGTGCGGTCAGGACCGGACTGGCCTCTTTGCAAAGAAGTTGCACCACTAAAGTCCAAGCGATCATATTTTTGGATCATTGTTTCAACACTTCCCTATGCCATTCCATTTATCGTCGGGCCATTCATATTCGTATATTATTATCTATATTGAATTTCTGATCAGAAATCGCGACCGCGGAAACTCTAAAGAATGCAGCCTGGGACAATAATAAAAAAAGAACTTACACAAATTTCTGTAGCAAAACCGATATTATTACTAATTACTACGTATTTCAAAATTGACAGTCACAATACAAACAGTATATATTATCAATATCACAGACACACAATATTGGCATTGCTGTTACGCGATGCCGAAATAATTATTGGCAATTATATAGTTGGTATTCCTTAAAGAGATAACGGTTGTAAAAATATACCACGGTTCACGGAATGGCAAAAATAAAGACAAGTTTTTTTCGCGAATCGCGAATCGCGAAAAACCTAAGTGATGTTCCAACAATTGTTGTTTCGTGAATGTTTCGAAAAAAGATTTGGTTTTATTTCTGCCTCCCATTGTATATCGTGCCACATCTGCCGCCATGAATCAAAAGATTCCGTCTGCATGATTGCATATTCATTCGGCAACAAGTCGTTGGGCTGTATAAAAACACCGCTGTAAGGACATTTCGCACAAATACAAACCAAATCTTCCGCGAATTATGCGTCAACAGTTCACCTAACGGCTATACCATATCTATTTTAAAACGAATTATATACTTATTTTTTTCTGAACGCGACTGTAGCTAATAATTGGGTGTTTGCTTACATGTTTTAAAAGGTTAACGCTACCCATATGTAGCCGGCTATGGAAAATTTTGCCACGTGGGCATGAACCACCACTAACCCGTGGTTCCGAACTAAGGGGCGCCCGATCTTGCCAAGAGAAAAAAGGTTAAAACTCGTGTAAGAAACACTGCCAATACGCTTTTAATACAGAAAAAGTAACTCTGAAGCAAAGTTTAACAAGATTTAAGAATTTTTGGCTTCAAAACGGAAATCTTAGTATAAATTTTGATCAAATTTTATGTGAATCTAAGTGTCTTTTTACCGAGTGGAAACAAAACATAATTTGCCCAGAGGAGATGAAATGGATGGAGGCAACAATTTTACCAAGGGACACAAACCGGGTTGACTCGTTTGTTGCCAGGGCACTTGAAAATTCCAGGGTACGCCACACCAATTTGAGAGCCCAGAATTGCATATTCATTTGAATTTATTTCAAAATGGTTTTTTATTGCGCATAAGAAAATACATTCTAATGCATAAAATTTAATGTAAAATTAATTAAAAATTTAATTTAAAGCTCTAATGTAAAAAATTTGTCCCAAATTTTGGCCAAAAACACTGCAACACAGCAGATGAAAGCGAAACTTAGGATTCTTGGCTCTCTCCGATATGCCCCAAAATATCGTTTAGAACAAACCCCGACGATGGTCCAGTTTTGTACTTATGGCCATCTATATAATTTTTCTATATATAGCCGTATTATTTTGCTAACGGCGAAAATTAAAAGCCAGGATCAAAACTATTCAGACTCCACACTCAGGAAATCGGACCACGCTTCTACTCATGTTCTTGTTAACAAACAAGGCAAAAAACTCGACACTGGTCGACAAGTCGCTCCTCGATCGAGGAACATCAAACAGACACCATGGGCACGCAGAGGACCTACAGCAATGAGCTTCTCGTTCAAAGAACACTAAACGGACACCGTCGGTGCTCGCAGGACCTTCAGCAATGAGCTCCTCGCTCAAACAACACTAAACGGACGCCGTGGGTGCTCGCAGGATTTTCAGCAATGAGTGCTCCTCGCTCAAAGAACATTAAACGGACGTCGTGGGCTCTCGGGGGCCCTCGGCTGTGTCTTCTCTCTCAAGAACCCCAAACGAGCCCCCGTCGTCAAAGAACATTAAACGGACGTCGTGGGTGCTCGCAGGACCTCCAGCAATGAGCTTCTCGTTCAAAGAACACTAAACAGACGCCGTTGGTGCTCGCAAGACTTTCAGCAATGAGCTCCTCGCACAAAGAACATTAAACGAAGCCGTGGCGGGCCCAAAGGACCTTCAGCAATGCGATCCTCACTCAAAGAACATTACACGGGCGACGTGGGCGCTCGCAGGACCTTAAGCAATGAGCTCCTCGCTCAAAGAACATTAACCGGACGCCGTCGTTGCTCGCAGGACCTTCAGCAATGCGCTACTCGCTCAAGGAACACTAAACGGACTCCGTCGGTGCTCACAGGACCTTCAGCAATGCGCTACTCACTCAAAGAACACTAAACGGACGCCGTCGGTGCTAGCAGGGCCTTCAGCAAAGAGCTACTCGCTCAAAGAACACTAAACGGACACCGTCGGTGCTAGCAGGACCTTCAGCAATGAGCTCCTCGCTCAAAGAACACTAAACGGATGCCGTGGGTGCTCGCAGGATTTTCAGCAATGAGTGCTCCTCGCTTCAAAGAACATTAAACGACGCCGTAGTCGCTCAAAGGACCTTCAGCAATGAGCTCCTCGCTCAAACACTAAACGGAAGCCGCGGGTGCTCGCAGGAGCTTCAGCAATGAGCGCACCTCGCTTCATAGAACATTAAACGACGCCGTGGTCGCTCAAAGGACCTTCAGCAATGAGCTCCTCTCTCAAAGAACACTAAACGGATGCCGTGGGTGCTCGCAGGATTTTCAGCAATGAGTGCTCCTCGCTTCAAAGAACATTAAACGACGCCGTAGTCGCTCAAAGGACCTTCAGCAATGAGCTCCTCGCTCAAACACTAAACGGAAGCCGCGGGTCCTCGCAGGAGCTTCAGCAATGAGCGCTCCTCGCTTCATAGAATATTAAACGACGCCGTGGTCGCTCAAAGGACTTCAGCAATGGGATTTTCACTCAAAGAACATTACATGGGCGCTCGCATGAGTGTACCGAATTCGGCATGGTGACCAGAACGAGGACCAAATGAGTTTAACCACTGCTACAGAATCCGATTTCCAGCAAATTTCTGTAACAACATCCCTCAGCAGCAGTTTTGTTACGACACCCTAAGCTAGAAAAACACTCTTTGCTATCGCGATCTAGAAACTTATATCACTACACTGTCATGCCTGCAATTTTTGTCAGCGTTAGCGATGCGAAATTCTCCGAAAAAGAAACAAACAATAATACACTCTGCTACGAGACTATTAGCCGACAAAGCCTGAACACACGTTTTTAGACTACAACGTACGTTGTACTAATTTTATATTGCTATTATCAAAATATTATTTAATATCCAGCTCTACATAGATTAAAAGAACTGTTCGGCTAAAACATTTTAGCCAATACCTTTAGAGGTTGACTTAGAAAATGCTTGGCGCATAAAATAATAATAATTAACACCAGCCAAAATGGACAAACGGGTGTGTGGCGGCAAAATAATTAAGAAAAAAAGCCGAACTGAAGTCAAGTACGGGAAACAGCGGCATTGCAAAAGAGATAGACGAGATGACTCAAGCAATATAACATCAATCAATCAATCAATCAATTATTATTGATAGCGAAGGTTTTATCGCAGAGCAGCTCACAACAATATGCAGTTAGCTTACGGAAAAATCCTAACGCATTTCAATTTTACTAACTCCTGCTCACTGTTATCAATCTCGGAACATTGTGAAACGTTCGTTACTCTAGCGATGCATTTGTTATTATTCGACTGTCATTCGCTCGCTTCACGAAGTTGATTAAAGAAGAACCTTAACATCAGATCATAGATAGGTCAGGCGTGCAATCCGGCTTCAATTCCTACTTTTTTTTGCAAACATTGCATCATAGATAATTTTATTACTACCTTTCGACCGAGCGAGCAGTATTGTCGGCTTCCCACTGCGAAATAGAGTTGAGAAAGAGTGAGACATTCAACGCTCTGCTTTAGTCCCACTATTCTCACCTCTATGCAACTCATCCATCACCCGACATGTTCATGCGTTACTCAAAACAACTAGCCCGTAAAATAAGCACAAGGCCGAGTGGCTAAGATACACTGGGCTCAGAATTTTGAGTACCCTTTCATGGCTTATCTTAAGGTTGACCGGGCTCTCCCTTCGCTGAAAATTTTGCCAGGAGTATGAACCAGTAGGGCACCTCTTTGGAACCAGGGGAGAGCCCTGAAAAATGCCGGGCCCCCACCGCCCAATTTGGAGGGCCCACATTAAAAATGCTATATATTGATTATACATTATTACATCTCCTGCCTACCCGATAGTAGCGTTACTATTGCTGGGGTTGTTTAGCGATACGTCGTCAGACAACAAATTGGTATTAATAATTATTATTAGCAACAGCAATATAATTAATAAAACCGCTATTTAATATATATTATTGCAGTAACTTCTATTAATGTAAAATAACCAAACACTGCATAAATAATCTTCTAAAATGTAAAAAAAATATTACAATAACCAACCATCCAAACCGCAAAAATAACATTCGATATTTTCGTTCATATTAAAGCTACATTCACAATTATATGTTTTATTACTGTTATAATGTGCAATATTAAATCGCTTAATGTTCACATAATCAGACAGAACATTATAGTAATAATAAAAATTATTAGTGTCAAGCTAACACATTGTATTATTCAAATCGATCGTAACAAAATCGACAACTAACGTAGAAAACTTAAGCTAAATACAAAGCATTTCGACAAGAAACACAATTTCCCAATGCCATCTTGTCACACAAAATTTACCATGCCGTTATTTCGATCCGTAGATTTTCCCACGCCATTATTAACACGCACAATTTCCCACGTTATTCTTAGCACGCACAATTTCCCACGGCCACCCTTTTGCTTGCAATAAAGTTTCCCATGGAATTCGTGTCACACAATCATAGACTACAACTGCCGCTATCAAATTCAGCATTGTGCGACAAAGAAATAATTTTTTAATTATTACGATTATTACTCCTAATTCCGATGAGCTCCCGGAGAATTTGAGTAGGAAAGTACAAAGTTAAAGGCTTTAAGGATTCCCAACCATTTTTCCCGTGCAAATCTTCATTTTTTATAAATCTACAAAACGCCCTGCTTCACAATGATTATTTACATAAAATCTGCGGTATTAACATTATCTATATAATATACAATGGTTAATAGTATATAGGAAAAACAATTTAAGTGAATTGCAAATCGGAGCTGTTCTAGTCTCTAGGACCGCGGGACATGGCCACCAATACTACTGATTCCTCAGCTTCGCCTAGTTCATTTTTTCTATTAAAATTCACACTAATTTTAGATGGTTGAAGCCGTGCTCTACGCCGGCATTGGGATATACTGCGATCAATACGGAATAAAATTCTTTTCCCGGTCGGAACGTCCCGTTTTCCGCGATTTTCCCTATTACCACAGGGACCGAGTAGATAGCAACATTTTGTCAAATATTGTCCAAATAAGACACTTTTTCTTCCTTCAACTGTCTTCATCAAACATGGCTCTCGTTCGCAGCTCGCTCGAAAACAACAATGCCTTCGATTGAAAATAGACATTTTAGTTCACTAGTTTGCTTCAAAATTTCGAGGAACCGAGTGAAATTCGCTAATGATTCACACGAAATGTGACGGCCATTCCTGGCACGTAGGTATCATGGAACACCATACTTAATAAATTAGTCGGTAGTGGAACTACATTTGTGAGCGGAGCTTGGGCTGTGGCATTACGAATGTACTCAATTTTATGTTCTTGTAACTACATTGCATAGGGCTTTATCATTGGTAAAATATTATAGTTGAATTCTTCGACCCAAAAAACCTATAATGGTTTGATCGAAACAATTCTATTTCAATAAATAACACAAATATTGCAAAATTCTCTATTTTAGCTGCGTAAGCTTAATTAATTAGCTAATTACAAATTAACCACTCAAAATTTTTTAATCCCAAATATCAGGTGCACACTCTGACATGATAGGCTTTCAAACAAAAAAATTTTTTAAATCGGTTCAGTGGTTCTTGAGACCCATGAAAGACGAAAGGACATCGACTTTTTTGCTCCCAGACAGAAAATAAAAACGCTTCGCTCGGCTTCGCCGAGCTCCGCTCAATTACTTACCATGGCCAAATGTTGTGGCCCAGCATCGTCACTGAATTTACGCCAAAAGTAAACAAAAAAAACAAGCTAAACCCAAATTATAATCATAATAATAACAATAATGAGAATGCCCACAAACATAATGATATTAAAATAATAATACGTCAAATTATAGTCATTATTTGAAGTTAACGGCCTAAATAATAATGTTTAGTTCTTCCAACCTTCGGTAATAATTATTTGTAATAATATTTTGTCAATCAGAAACAGTTAGGACTTAGTGTCATTGGTTGATGGTGCAGCAGCAACGTTATTCGCAGTCAATTTGGCTCGTTCGTCAGCGCTTAGGTCTCCGTTTGCAGCAGGCGCCGGCGACTTTGATGCCACATCTTCCGCTGCTGAATCTTCGGCCTCATGGGTGTTTCCGGCGTCTCCGACGACACTGCTGTGCGTCTCTGGTGCTTCGGCCGACGATGCTGACTGAAGCCTTTGTTTGTACATCACATCGGTACTGTGAATTTGACCTATATACAATATTACTGCTTGCACAAAATTGTCTGCTAATCTTTATAATGCTCAGTTATGGTTGACATCACAATGATATAAAACGCGTCATAAAATATGCGTTAAAACCAGCAAAATTTTTTAATTTTGCTGGTCGTTTTGACGCGGCTAGCGTGGTCGTAGCACTCCCCCTCCCACGGAGAGAGGCTTGAAAGAGCTACAACACCTTTCCTCCACGAGTTGAGAAAACCCTTTAGGGAGAATTCAGCGCTGTTGTAGCCACCACTAACAAACCAAAGACTTACAGCTGTTCCGCTATCGTATAGCGTAATCATAACGTTCAGCGTACTCAACTATTATTACATTTCGCATACCATTATTTGGTGAAGGTTAAGCAAACTCACACCTCTCAGATCAGTTCAACAATATGTGTACTACCCAATTTATCGTCGAGGAAGCCGCAAATGAGGGTCTTGTACCTGCATGACATCGATTTATTAAATTGCTTAGCTGTCTTATTACCCTTGGTTACGTCAATACGTTATTTAAAGCTAACATTTCATCACGAAACAACATCTGTGTGGCCGAGTGGCATATCGATATTTCGTGTGAATTCTTCCCGGGTTCAACACCCAGTTGTAACAAAGTTTTTTTATGAAATCAAAACAAATTACTCGTATGGCGTCTACGAAAACTACTTAGCTACAGTTACCGCGTTTTCTATGGCTAACGTTCTATTTGGTCCTGTCTATCCAGAAATTTTTAATGTTCGCACATATGAAGACCTCCTGAATTTCGTCGTTAATGATCGCGATGCTTGTATTAAAAGCTTAGTTGACGCCGGCGTTTTAAAGCAGCCCAGATGTTGTCGCTATCAATGTAGCCTTGGGAGACTTCAGGTGAATTTTAATAATTACAACCATTAATAAAAATATAATGTATATATAATTGCGGTTCAGAATTCTGCCCTTGTTTCGTGTTGTATTTACAAATAGTCCCAAGGATTAATGAATACATGCCAGGAGGCCTTAAATATTACCAATTTGTTGCCTAGCACTAAATTAAAATTTACTATCAGGGGCGTCACCAGACCTAATCTGCAGGAGTAATCTAATCGGTATAAAGACCACGTAAATGTCCATCTAGAGCCCGTAAAATTTTTCCAGGGGGTGGGGTCGCTGGTGGGGGCCATTTTTTGGTCTCAGGTATATTTTCGCCTACGGGTTAGCATTGCTCGCGGGGGGGGGGTTAAATTAATATTATTTTGGGGGATAGGGGCTAGGAAATCGGTCTAGGCTTAGTTTTATTTTACTGAATATTTAGTATCGTACGGACGGATTCGTATGGCGGTCCCTAAAGTGCAAGAAGTGGCATTCCCTTCGCGCTCAGTCAGTGTTCTTCAATTCCCAACTTTCGCTGTCAAAACTTCTTCAGAACGTATACTGTTGGTCTCATAAGATAACAGTGTCATGTGTGGTGGGTATTACCGGGCTGTCACATCCAACTGTAGTTGTTTGGTATGCAAGGCTACGTGATATATGTTCAAACGTGCTGCTGAATTCACGGCAATTTTCCAGATGGGCAGCGAGGGCGTCGTTGCTCAGTTTGACGAATCTCTTGTGGCACGACGAAAATATGAGCGAGATAGAATGGTACCACAATGGTATTCGGCATTTATGACACAAATTCCATCCAAGGCTACGTAAGACTTGTCGACAGACGAGATGCTGCCACCTATTACCTATTATTCAGCGTTTCGTTTTACCTGGTTCGCACATTTGGAGCGATGAATGGCGTGCTTACAATGGCCTTAGCACTTTGCCGAATACAAATCCGTCACATGTACACCAAACGGTGAACCACTCTCACAACTTCGTGGATCCCCCGCACTGGGTCATGCACGAATTCGGTTGAAGGATATTGGAGTCGCCTCAAACGAGAGACACATGTAGGCAACAGAAACGTTGTCACGGCAGTTATCGATGAATTTATGTAGCGAGAAAGGCATGGCAAACGGGGTCACCGGGTATGGATCAACATTCTGCTTGCGATGGTAAGATATGGCTGATTTGGACTTGATTGATTTTAACTAGTTTGATTGATTTTAGCTATAACTGGGAGTTGAACCCGGGAAGAATTCACACGAAATATCGATATGCCACACGGCCACACAGACATGTTGTTTCGCTATGAAATGTTAGCTTTAAATAACGTATCGACGTAACCAAGGGTAATAAGACCGCTAAGCAATTTGATAAATCGATGTCATGCAGGGGCAAGACCCTCATTTGCGGCTTCCTCGACGATGAAATGGGTAGCACACTTATTTTTGAACTGATCTGAGAGGTGTGAGTTGGCTTAACCTTCATCCATTATTTTTGTCGATATACATATTTATATAACAACTTAAGTGAAGCACAATATTCATGATTTTGGTTTTTCAGAGAACACAGCTTGACGCTCAGAAAATGCTATAAAAACCAGAATTTATTAGCTAAATTTTATATTACACAATCTACGAAACACTTACCGGATACCAAATCGAAACTTCGTCCGCGAATATTGCTTGACTCGCTAGGCAACGGTGAAAACCAGTTTAGGAATGATCCGACTAAAGGCACTTGACGGAGGACGCCCTGAAAAATTTATTTATTTATTTGCATTTCATAATTTTAAGACAAACTTAATATTGTTTACGCGCACAACCACCCATTAATAATCCATTTTCAACGCGATCAAACGTTGCGACAAACTGTTAATTTATTGTTCGAATAAACCGCCAGAAAATAAACTGATCATGGCTTTTAGAGCCGAACAAAAGCTGTTAACGTTTTACGCTTGCTCCCAGTCGTAAAGAATCAGTAATTTGACAAGCATCAGCCAAAACGCTTACCTCTTGCATTAGTTTGTTATCGTTTTCTTTTTTCAAGTCCGTATTTGCCGCTTCGATGCCTTGACAAAACGCTTACCTCTTGCATTAGTTTGTTATCGTTTTCTTTTTTCAAGTCCGTATTTGCCGCTTCGATGCCTTGACAAAACGCTTACCCCTTGCATTAGTTTGTTATCGTTTTCTTTTTTCAAGTCCGTATTTGCCGCTTCGATGCCTTGACAAAACGCTTACCTCTTGCATTAGTTTGTTATCGTTTTGTTTTTTCAAGTCCGTATTTGCCGCTTCGATGCCTTGACAAAACGCATACCTCTTGCATTAGTTTGTTATCGTTTTGTTTTTTCAAGTCCGTATTTGCCGCTTCGATGCCTTGACAAAACGCTTACCTCTTGCATTAGTTTGTTATCGTTTTGTTTTTTCAAGTCCGTATTTGCCGCTTCGATGCCTTGACAAAACGCTTACCCCTTGCATTAGTTTGTTATCGTTTTGTTTTTTCAAGTCCGTATTTGCCGCTTCGATGCCTTGACAAAACGCTTACCCCTTGCATTAGTTTGTTATCGTTTTGTTTTTTCAAGTCCGTATTTGCCGCTTCGATGCCTTGACAAAACGCTTACCTCTTGCATTAGTTTGTTATCGTTTTCTTTTTTCAAGTCCGTATTTGCCGCTTCGATGCCTTGACGAACTAGCTCGGCCAAACTTTCAATATACTAAAATATCAATAATTCACTAAAATACATTAATGCGAATTCATTAATATTTATTTCATATTTCATTGCAAATTTATATGAATTCTAATTGGTTTGTTCTGGTCATGTTCATAAAAACCCAATAGCGTAAAAATATGCCGTGATTAATATCGATACGCTAACCGCTCATAACGAGTACTTCGACGCCTATTGAATGAAATTTATTGCTCTACTAACGTTACACGATAGATTATTTGACCAACGTGTGTTTACCATCAGCGAATGGAACGAAAAATTTGCCGTATCGCTTGACGCTATATTTAGACTAGTCGGTAGTGGAACTACATTTGTGAGCGGAGCTTGGGCTGTGGCATTACGAATGTACTCAATTTTATGTTCTTGTAACTACATTGCATAGGGCATAGGGCTTTATCATTGGTAAAAATATTATATTTGAATTCTTCGACGCAAAAAACCTATAATGGTTTGATGGAAACGTCTCTATTTCAATAAATAACGCAAATATTGCAAAATTCTGTATTTTAGCTGCATAAAATTAACTAATTAGCTAATTACTAATTAACCACTCAAAATTTTTTAATCCCAAATATCAGATGCACGCTCTGACATGATAGGCTTTCAAACCTAAAAAGTTTTTTAAATCCGTTCAGTGGTTCTCGAGATCCGTCGGACCGAACGAACGAACGGACGGACATCGACCTTTTTACTCCCAGGCAGAAAATAAAAACGCTTCGCTCGGCTTCGCCGAGCTCCGCTCAATTATGCATCTTTTTGCAAAGGTAAGTTTTGATTTTTAAAGGCCTTGATGTTCCTAATTTGCTTGCACGTATTTTGTAAAGTTTATATTAACGACTCAAATTATGCGCTCTGAAGACTTGCTTGATGTTACATTAAAATTTGACAGGCAAACAAATTCTACGCGCGTACGCTGCTAAAGATTATTTTCGCTAGCTAAGTAATTTCATGATAAATAAATTTTCGATAACAAAATAGCTCTTGTGAAAGGAAATCTTTTGAACAGTAATAATAATCCGATGAAACGCTTAACACGAGAATATTGTAGGCTTCTAACCATAGTCGACAAGCTATCTCCTGAGCAGTTTCGTATACGCAACTATAGCAATTCTGTCAAACACTTGTTAATATTTTAATTTGTCGGGTTCCGACGGGGTCCCACTCATAGGAATCGCAATTATTTTTGGGTCACTTGTGATGCCAAGGAAAGGGGGAAGACCTAAATAGCAGTCGCACATAAAAATTTTTTTTTTCAAATTTAGCGGTTCATTCAAAACGGCGCTCTGCATCGAATAAAACTGAATAAACTGTAATTTTAGCCAGTCACTGGGCCACTAGTTCAGCATTATTTGATAATTTCACGTTAAAATGACTTGTTATAAAATAAAATTCCTCCATTGCTACTGCTGCATTTTTCGTTATGGCCTAATAATCTCGAGGTCAGACATGAATCAGTAATGGGATCACGTTTCAGGGGAGCTGTTCGTCAATGTGGGTCACATTTGACCAAATATGGGTCGATATTACTTCCCTATTCCGGCAGCCCGGTGAGATCTAATTTCGGGCAACTCCCTTACGATCCAGTAAAAATGTGACACATTATATATTTAAGACAAAACATAATAAAAAATCTCAAAAATACATGGATTTGCTTTTCAATATTAATATATTTACCAGCAGATATTTTGGATATCTTACCAAAATTATTTTACGATGAGCTTGTCAGTGAAATTTTAGGGGATTCAGAATTTTGAGCGTCGAAACTCCCATCACAAAACAAATGCAGAATTACTCCCGACAAATTAGGACTTCCCACCTTAAGAGCAAACCTGTCCCGAAAGACGTCACTCGCTGAAGATTTAAGACACTTTTAAATTCTATTTTTAATCAACCCAATTGTTTTCATGCGAAAATGAATTTCAGCAAAACATAATGTTGATAGAATATATATTACGGTAAATATATTACGGAAACCAAAAGCATAATTGCAGATACATTACTGAAATATTAGTTTAAGACACGTAAGAGCAGAGTAAGGACCAAATATTTTCCGAAAAATGAAACAGACTGAACCTGCGGCATTGTCACCGCAACTAAACACATTCTAAACGGATAATTTTTGTGGCGCCATAGTTTTGTATTACTTAATGAGAAGAACCACTAGCCGCTAGTAATTTCTAGTCTGCGGGTAACTTAAAGTATGCTGATCGATGCTAGAATGCCGAAACTGTCAAAGTAAGGTAGGCAACGTCGCTGCAAACTACCAATCCAGCTAAGAAAACCTACAAAAACCAGTTTAATATTGCTTACCTTTGATGATTCTTCTATACGAGCCCCGGTCTTTGCAACGTTGTCGATCAAGTGTCGCAGATCGCTGTCATCGGCCAGCATTCCGAACTTAACACACGAGATTTGGTCGCTCGTTAAACCTGCCAGTAACAAACGGTGAGCAATTACGGTTATAAAGTTGGCCCTCATCAACGGTTTTCAAGTCTTGATTTATTGTCAATGCTAATAATAACTTATGCGTAAAGGTAGCGTCGGCAGAACATTGCCAAAGAAGTGGATCGACCATGATCTCTTACGGCTCAAATCAGGACGAGTATAAATTTCCGTCTCTCCTTGTTAATGATCAAACCTTGGTGTCGACCTCACACGCAATACATAACCAAACAACTGAAAACACACATTTTGGAAATCGGGTTCGTCGACGGGAAAACCCTTGAAACCCCATAAAACGCTATGATATAGTCAAATTGGACTCTAAATAGCAAAGCCATCGTCTTCAGCGTTCTTGATAACCTAAGAGGAAAACATTGTGAGATAAAACACATAATAACATGCCGAAATTTGAAACATCGCTATTTTTGGCAAATGGTCGACTAACCATATTTGGACCCGCAGCGACCGAAGGAGTGGTCCCATAAAAAACCATGGTCAGCAAAGTTGTAGATCTCGATGAACTGAATCTATGGCCTCTGTTTTTCGATGCGAAGCCTGTTTCGCGAAATATGAGCTGCGAACACTAGTACGTGTAAGGACAGATTTGGCAAATAACCCTTAACAACCTGTTTTTGCCTTTTTGACACAGAACATGTGTCGGAGCTGTTCGTGATCAATTAAAGGGCACATCACCGCCCTTTTGCTATGGAACAAAAATGTGTCGAAATCTATACATCCGAAGACTAGTTATGGATGATAGCGACAGATAAAAAATAGATTTTCACGATTTCCCCCTCCCCCTAGCGCCCGCGGTGTCAACTCCGCTCGCTACTTTTCAATTATTTCCCTGTTCAATCAATAAATCCATCAGGCTGCGTTTCATTATTAAGAAATGCATCACGATTAATGGAAATAAGAGCAGTTAGTGTTAAGTTCTGTTACAATCGTTTTTTCTAAAAGAATGATATTTGATGACACTTCAATCCACCATGAAGGTGCTAAAGGGTTGATCGGAGGAGAAGCCAACGTTTACTTGAGTAGGGACCCTGGGGAAACCGCCTAGATCCTGGGGAGCTAGAAAATCCTGCTTACTGCCCTCGTTCCAAAACGAGCGCAATTTTCAGCTGCGACAGTTAGGTTCTACTATTTTTTAATAATATATACGTTAGCAAACGCAGTACAGCAGGTGCTAGAAATGGTTGTCGCGTTTCGACCAGATAAATCACCCATTTACCTTTTATGATTGTGTACTTTTTTCTGAAATACGCTCGAAACACAAACTTTAGTTTCCGTCTCGTGGGCGAAGTGGAGTTGAGGACAGAACGCAACGACACGTTTGTTGTGAAAATTATGCGCAAATCGGTTCAGTCGTTTCGGAGTGACCACGACTTTTGTAGTTTGTTAATGGTGGACTCGAATATGGTTCGCCGGTCCTTTGCCAGAAAGGGGTTTTTCAAGGTTCGGTGTGTTATTGCGTGTTTTATCTTATAATGAGCGCCTATTAGGTCATCAATCACACTGGATACATTGGCTCTGGTATATGGAGTGTAACTTGACTATATCGTATCTTTTCATAGGGTTTAGTGGGTTTTACGGTCGACCAGCTCGATTTTCAAAATGTAGTCTTTTCATTTTTGTTTGGTTATATTTTGTGTACACGGAATCATGAATGGTCTATACGTTTTTGTAGCCATCGAATACAATAATTTGGTTATCCAGAAATTAACACGCATATTTTATGCCGTTTCAAAGATTTTCAATGGATTTAGGGCCACGGAACCCGATTTCCAGAATGTAGTATGTCTTCTGTAGTTTGTTTATTTATTGCGCACTGTTCGTCAAGGACTGTCTACAGGTTTACACTACGCTGAATACGATAGTTTGGTTATCTAGAACCCAGCACGAATATTTCATGCCTTTTCAGAGATTTTCAATAGGTTTAGGATCAATAAACCCGATTCCAGGATATAATCTGTTTTCAGAATTTCGGTCGAAAGCACGAAACTGGTCTATATATATAGTTTTTTATCGCGCCGTATACGATGGTTTGGTCATCTAGAGACCTGCACGAATACTTCGTGCGTTTTCAGTTGTTTTCGATGGGCTTAGGATTTTCAAGGGGCCAGGTTTCCAAAGGTTATAGGATGGCATATACTTCAAACAGAGCATGTTACAGGTGATTATACTAAGTAATGATAATACAAATAAAAACTACTTCGCTTCGTTTCACCCTCGCACGCGGGATACTTGGTTATATTTTAAAATTCGCACGATGCTATATTTATACAAACAAAACAGCTGACTTTTTCAGTCGTTCCAAGAACCAGTGCCTGCAAGGAATAAAAATACATCTAGAAATCAATGCAAAACTCATTTTTTTTGTAAAAAAACTCCACTGGAATCGGAAAGTCCAGCGGCAAAATAAAAAAATTGAAACAAAAACTAACCAACAGAAAAAGCAGTATCGGTAGAGCGTAGATCGTGCACAATTTCAATGTTTAAATGCGAAATTTGCTGCTGCTGCGACTCGTTCCACTGTGCCAGATCGCGCATCATCGATGGAATGTATCTGAGAAGAAAAATTGTCAAAATTCAAACCTAAATTACCGGTATTAGCATCAAGATTCGCGCAAATAATTGGTGACCGGCGAGACTGTAACCCCTGACCCATATCAACAATTTTAATTTACCCGATGATACAGCGGTTGCATTAATCTGATGTTGCTTCATCCGTGGGCTACAACAGCGATCCATTCGGCACTATTATAATATAGCGTTCAATGTATATATATTTCAAGTTTCCTGAAACTATGTTCCGCTCCTAAAGACGTCAGTTGGTCACCCTTGGCGTTTCCAACCAACAACGGGACTAGATTTGCACATAAAACACAACTACTTATCATCCAGATCACTCATACTGCCATATAAGCTCTGATCTAACATAGTTCCCAAGAATCTATTAGTCCAACTTTTAAAAATATGATAGTGAATGTGTTGTAATTATGCTAATTAGTATTAGACAGTACTCGCCAAAAATCGGCCGCTAGTCGTGGCTCCCGACGTTAGTTTCTTACTCGACCAATTACTACGCCACTGCTCGCTCGCTCGAAAGGGGACGTTTATTTCCGCAAGAAAAAAATTACACCCATCATTGGGTGCTACAACAGACACGGAATGCTTTTCAAAAAGATGGAATGTCGCTTTATGAGCAGCGAACAGCGACCATTGTCTGTGGCGAGTACTGTTGTAGGACAAGGACCGCCCTTAAATTATCTTGCCTCTAAAATTCTCGACGATTTTGCGTCACCACCACCACGCCTTCGAAGACGTCCTCAATCTAGATTTTGCGTCACCACCCTACCCCCACCCCATCCCGAGGACATCCTCAGTCTAGATCTTGCGTCACCAACCCATCCCCCCGAGTTCACATTAAGCCTAGGTTTTGCGTCACCAACCCATCCCCCTGAGGACATCCTCAGCCTAGATTTTGCGTCATTACCTCCCTCCCACCGAGGACATCCTCAGCCTAGAGTTTGCGTCACCACCCCCTCCCACCGAGGACATCCTCAGCCTAGATTTGCGTCACAGCCCTCCCACCGAGAACATCCTCAGCCTGGATTTTGTGTAACCCCCATCTCCCCAACGACTTCCTCAGCCTAGACTTTGCTGGCTGTGAAATTTGTGGACAGATGCGCAAATTACGGCGTATTTGGAAAAACGGAGATTATTTACTATGTACGGACACAGCCACAAATTGCAAAATAATTGCCTGAGGCGGAGAACAACGTCGAGACATTGCTTCTGACCGTGACTCTAATTCTATAATGATGTGTAGTGAGTATGTTATAATAATTCTCTAATGGCTTAAAGGGGCAATTTCGTCGCATGAAACCTGCAGGTGCTGATGATGATCCCTTCAATGAATTAAAACCGCAGCATATCCCAGACACAGTTGCCGACACGGCCAAACGTGAAAAAACAGAAACGAGAAAAATTATGGTATTAAATTATAAAAAAATGATTTAAAATGATATACAATTATCCAGAGTCGACTTACATTACTGATCCGACACCGGCCCATTTGGGCACTTCAGCCCGGATAAGTGCTGGATATTCCTTCAACATTGTGGGCAAGTATTGCCGGGCTCGAACCGTTGCGTCAAGGATACTCTATAAACAAGCGGGAATGATTTAAGCTCAATGAGAACAGTCCATAAATGTCAGCAAGACCACCAAAAGACGTCAGATTTAGTCACAATAATCAAACGCAAACAACGAATTTTGGGTCCATGAACCGTGGCGGAGCCATTATACCCCCGTACCCATAGAACCATGGATCGCAGAGCAAAATCAACACCAGCTATGAAGGAAAGTCAGAACAAATTTTCGAATTTAGGCTCGAGCACTGGGGTGCCATACCTCAAACCCCATGAACCGAAGCCTTAATCGAAAAACAAAAAAAGAGACATTAGCATTTATCATTTTATTATGAAACAAAACCAAGCAGAGAAAAATTCGAAAGTTAAGATAAAAATAACCTTGCTTCCGCGAAGGGTACTAAAATGGGGTACAATGGGGCAAAGCGCCCGCATTTTGACCCCTGATCCAGGAACCAGACACCGAATTAAAAACGAACGGTAAATCGACGGTGCTGGTTCGAATGAGTTCAAGATTATGAACATCGGTTAAGTCGTTCACGAGTTATGGCCGATCACACACACAGACGGAATTTAAAAGATTTCACCCCTGCAACACACAATTTCCACTACGTTCTGATTAAAGCACCTAAATTATTACTCAATAGTTGGCAGTTCGAAAAAAGGCCAAACACCATCATTTTTTTCATACCTGCTGTCAAATAATTATTTAAATACTTTATAAAATAAAATACTCCAAAATTCATTTGTATACCAATTTTTCGATAAACATAATGATCTGTAGATCTACCTGGCCTGTCCACAGTGGGAAAGGGTGGAGATTGGGGGGACCCCCACTTCCAAATCCCCCATGTTCGTCACATTTTCCCCTATGTCCCTCCCCTATTCGGCTGAAACCCCCTCCACATGTTCACCTAATTCCAAAAATTTTTTATGTCTGAAAAATTATGTTTTTGTTTGCAGATTGTTTATTAAACATTAATTTCCACTATTTATACTGCTAAAATATCGTTTTTAGCTTGAAAATACATTCACGGTAGTAAAAATGCATGAAAATATGGAAATATTTAGTATTTTTAGCAAAATTTATCAACCACTCTTTAATTTTCTCCCGAGAATAAACATGGCTGCCCCCCCGAAGTTCCCCCCACGTTTCGGAGCTCTGTGGACACGCCAGTCTACATCGGTCAAATGAAAAACTAATTGCAGAAAAAATAATACAGAAACGCCTACCAAGCTGTTTTGCAAATGGGTTGACAAGGCAACAATTTGCTCCTTAGTTGTTCCAAGTGCTGAAAATAAAGAAAAAGTATCAAAATAACTAGGATCTCGCAAGCGAAAGCGAAACGGCGCAAGCGTGATTTCATTTTTAAATGATCATTTTGTTTCATTACCTTTATCAGGCTGTATATACCACCAGAATACCTCTTGAACTCGGAACCCATTGAAAATCCTAAAACCTCGTTGACTCTAAACCCATCGAAAACAACTGACAACGCATCAGTACAACTGACAACGTATTTGTGCTGGTCTTTAGATGACCAAACCATCGCGTTCAGCCTACCGCAAAACCTATAATACTAACTGTTATTTCGCAAAACCTATAATACTAACCGCTACTTTTCGTACACCAACTGCGTTATTTCAATCGCTTATTTGAAAAAAAACATTTACTGTTTCCTGTTCTGTGTGAAAAAAATTGACTCTGACAAAGCTGCAACAACACTATTTCTTAAAACCTCTTACCGTTTGCCGTTTCGAGGCCACAGTACCGAATGCACATGCCGTATTGTTGCGTAGCGACGTTATGAAAGCCGATGTTCGGACATTCTTGAAGCAGGCCCTGACCAAGCTGAAACAACAATTATAAATGTCGCTATATCTCATCACTCATCAAAGTTTAAGGAGATATATCTAGAATGAGGCCCTGACGAAAGTAAAGCAACAATAAATGTCATTATATCAGATAACACATTACAGTTTAGGGAGATATATCTTCAAGGAGGCCCTGACCAAGCTGAAACAACAATAAATGTCGCTATATCACACCACACATTACAGTTTAAGGAGATATATTTTGAAGGAGGCCATGATCAAACTGAAACAACAAAAAATGTCGCTATATCAGATCACACATTACAGTTTAAGGTAATATAGCTTGAAGGAGGCCATAACCAAACTGAAACAACAAAAAATGTCGCTATATCAGATCACACATTACAGTTTAAGGTAATATATCTTGAAGGAGGCCCCGACCAAACTGAAACAATAAATGTCGCTATATCAGATCACACTTAAAGTTAAAAGAGAGATATCTTGAAGGAGGCCCTAACCAAACTGAAACAACAAAAAATGTCGTTATATCACATCACACATTACAGTTTAAGGAGATATATCTTGAAGGAGGGCCTGACCAAACTGAAACAACAATAAATGTCACTATATCAGATCACACATTAAAGTTTAAAGAGATAATCTTGAAGGAGGCCCTAACCAAACTGAAACAACAAAAAATGTCGCTATATCAGATCACACATTACAGTTTAAGGTAATATAGCTTGAAGGAGGCCATAACCAAACTGAAACAACAAAAAATGTCGCTATATCAGATCACACATTACAGTTTAAGGTAATATATCTTGAAGGAGGCCCCGACCAAACTGAAACAATAAATGTCGCTATATCAGATCACACTTAAAGTTAAAAGAGAGATATCTTGAAGGAGGCCCTAACCAAACTGAAACAACAAAAAATGTCGTTATATCACATCACACATTACAGTTTAAGGAGATATATCTTGAAGGAGGGCCTGACCAAACTGAAACAACAATAAATGTCACTATATCAGATCACACATTAAAGTTTAAAGAGAGAATCTTGAAGGAGGCCCTAACCAAACTGAAACAACAAAAAATGTCGCTATATCAGATCACACATTACAGTTTAAGGTAATATGGCTCTTGAAGGAAGCCATAACCTAAACTGAAATGTGATCTGATATAGCGACATTTTTTGTTGTTTCAGTTTGGTTATGGCCTCCTTAATATACCTTAAACTGTAATGTGGATCTGATATAGCGACATTTTTTTGTTGTTTCAGTTTGGTTAGGGCCTCCTTCGAGTTCTCTCTTTAAACTTTAATGTGGATCTGATATAGTGACATTTATTGTTGTTTCAGTTTGCATAAGGCCTCCCTTAGATATATCTCCTTAAACTGTAATGTGTGATGATATAACGACATTTTTTGTTGTTTCGGTTGGGTTAGGGCCCTACTATTCTCTCTTTTAACTTTAAGTGTAATTCAATATAGCGACATTTATTGTTTCAGTTTGGTGGGGGCCTATTTCAAGATATATTACCTTAAACTGTAATGTGTGATCTGATATAGCGACATTTTTGTTTGGTTTGGTTTGTGGCCTTCAATTATACCTTAAACTGTAATATGTAATCTGATATAGCGACATTTTTTGTTGTGTTTCCGGTTTGGTTAGGGGCCTCCTTCAAGATTCTACTCTAAACTTTAATGTGTGATCTGATATAGTGACATTTATTGTTGTTTCGCTTGAGTAACCTCTTGAGATATATCTCCTTAAACTGTAATGTGTGATGTGATATAACGACATTTTTTGTTGCCTTTGGTTAGGCCTTGTTCAAGATATCTCTTTTTAATTTTAAGTGTGATCTGATATAGCGACATTTATTGTTTCAGTTTGGTCGGGGCCTCCTTCAAGATATATTACCTTAAACTGTAATGTGTGATCTGATATGTAGCGACATTTTTTGTTGTTTCAGTTTGGTTATGGCCTCCTTCAAGCTATATTACCTTAAACTGTAATGTGTGATCTGATATGACGACATTTTTTTGTTGTTTCAGTTTGGTTAGGGCCTCCTTCAAGATTCTCTCTTTAAACTTTAATGTGTGATCTGATATAGTGACATTTATTGTTGTTTCAGTTTGGTCAGGCCCTCCTTCAAGATATATCTCCTTAAACTGTAATGTGTGATGTGATATAACAACATTTTTGTTGTTTCAGTTTGGTTAGGGCCTCCTTCAAGATATCTCTCTTTTAACTTTAAGTGTGATCTGATATAGCGACATTTATTGTTTCAGTTTGGTCGGGGCCTCCTTCAAGATATATTACCTTAAACTGTAATGTGTGATCTGATATAGCGACATTTTTTGTTGTTTCAGTTTGGTTATGGCCTCCTTCAAGCTATATTACCTTAAACTGTAATGTGTGATCTGATATAGCGACATTTTTTGTTGTTTCAGTTTGATCATGGCCTCCTTCAAAATATATCTCCTTAAACTGTAATGTGTGGTGTGATATAGCGACATTTATTGTTGTTTCAGCTTGGTCAGGGCCTCCTTGAAGATATATCTCCCTAAACTGTAATGTGTTATCTGATATAATGACATTTATTGTTGCTTTACTTTCGTCAGGGCCTCATTCTAGATATATCTCCTTAAACTTTGATGAGTGATGAGATATAGCGACATTTATAATTGTTGTTTCAGCTTGGTCAGGGCCTGCTTCAAGAATGTCCGAACATCGGCTTTCATAACGTCGCTACGCAACAATACGGCATGTGCATTCGGTACTGTGGCCTCGAAACGGCAAACGGTAGGGACTTAGGAATCAGTGTTGTTGCAGCTTTGTCAGAGTCAATTTTTTAGCGGGACAGGAGAGCAGTAATGTTTTTTTTCAAATAAGCGATTGAAATAACGCAGTTGGTGTACGAAGAGTCACGGTTAGTATTATAGGTTTTGCGAAATAACAGTTAGTATTATAGGTTTTGCGGTAGGCTGAACGCGATGGTTTGGTCATCTAAAGACCAGCACAAATACGTTGTCAGTTGTACTGATGCGTTGTCAGTTGTTTTCTATGTGTTAAGAGTCAACGAGGTTTTAGGCTTTTCAATGGGTTCAGAGTTCAAGAGGTATTCTGGTGGTATATACAGCCTGATAAAGGTGAGTAAAGCAAATGATCATTTAAAAATGAAATCACGCTTGCGCCGTTTCGCTTTCGCTTGCGAGATCCTAGTTATTTTGATACTTTTTCTTTATTTTCAGCACTTGGAACAACTAAGGAGCAAATTGTTGCCTTGTCAACCCATTTGCAAAACAGCTTGGTAGGCGTTTCTGTATTATTTTTTCTGCAATTAGTTTTTCATTTGACCGATGTAGACTGGCGTGTCCACAGAGCTCCGAAACGTGGGGGGACCTTTGGGGGGGCAGCCATGTTTATTCTCGGGAGAAAATTAAAGAGTGGTTGATAAATTTTGCTAAAAATACTAAATATTTCCATATTTTCATGCATTTTTACTACCGTGAATGTATTTTCAAGCTAAAAACGATATTTTAGCAGTATAATAGTGGAAATTAATGTTTAATAAACAATCTGCAAACAAAAACATAATTTTTCAGACATAAAAAATTTTTGGAATTAGGTGAACATGTGGAGAGGGGGTTTCAGCCAAATCAAGGACGTAGGGGAAAATGTGACGAACATGGGGGGGATTTGGAAGTGGGGGTCCCCCCAATCTCACCCTTTCCCACTGTGGACAGGCCAGGTAGATCTACAGATCATTATGTTTATCGAAAAATTGGTATACAAATGAATTTTGGAGTATTTTATTTTATAAAGTATTTAAATAATTATTTGACAGCAGGTATGAAAAAAATGATGGTGTTTGGCCTTTTTTCGAACTGCCAACTATTGAGTAATAATTTAGGTGCTTTAATCAGAACGTAGTGGAAATTGTGTGTTGCAGGGGTGAAATCTTTTAAATTCCGTCTGTGTGTGTGATCGGCCATAACTAATTGAACCAGAACCGATGTTCATAATCTTGAACTCATTCGAACCAGCACCGTCGATTTACCGTTCGTTTTTAATTCGGTGTCTGGTTCCTGGATCAGGGGTCAAAATGCGTGCCCCATTTCCCCCATTTTTACTACCCCTCACGGAAGCAAGGTTATTTGTATCTTGACTTTCGAATTATTTTCTCTGCTTGGTTTTGTTTCATAATAAAATGATAAATGCTAATTCTCTTTTTTTGTTTTTCGATTAAGGCTTCGTTCATGGGGTTTGAGGTATGGCACCCCAGTGCTCGAGCCTAAATTCGAAAATTTGTTCTGACTTTCCTCATAGCTGGTGTTGATTTTGCTCTGCGACAATCCATGGTTCTATGGGTACGGGGGTATAATGGCTCCGCCACGGTTAATGGACCCAAAATTCGTTTTTGCGTTTGATTATTGTGACTAAATCTGATCCGTCTTTTGGTGGTCTTGCTGACATTTATGGACTGTTCTCCATAGACTTTAAATCATTCCCGCTTGTTTATAGAGTATCCTTGACGCAACGGTTCGAGCCCGGCAATACACAATGTTGAAGGAATATCCAGCACTTATCCGGGCTGAAGTGCCCAAATGGGCCGGTGTCGGATCGGTAATGTAAGTCGACTCTGGATAATTGTATATCATTTTAAATCATTTTTTTATAATTTAATACCATAATTTTCTCGTTTCTGTTTTTTCACGTTTGGCCTGTCGGCAACTTTCTGGGATATGCTGCGGTTTTAATTCATTGAGGGGTAGGTAGTCGGCGCCCTCCAGGTTTCATGCGACGAAATTGCCCCTTTAAGCCATTTAGAGAATTATTATAACATACTCACTACACATCATTATAGAATTAGAGTCACGGTCAGAAGCAATGTCTCGACGTTGTTCTCCGCCTCAGGCAATTATTTGCAATTTGTGGCTGTGTCCGTACATAGTAAATAATCTCCGTTTTTCCAAATACACCGTAATTTGCGCATCTGTCCACAAATTTCACAGCCAGCAAAGTCTAGGCTGAGGAAGTCGTTGGGGAGATGGGGGTTACACAAAATCCAGGCTGAGGATTTCTCGGTGGGAGGGCTGTGACGCAAATCTAGGCTGAGGATGTCCTCGGTGGGAGGGGGTGGTGACGCAAACTCTAGGCTGAGGATGTCCTCGGTGGGAGGGAGGTAATGACGCAAAATCTAGGCTGAGGATGTCCTCAGGGGGATGGGTTGGTGACGCAAGACCTAGGCTTAATGTGAACTCGGGGGAATAGGTACGTGACGCAAGATCTTAGACTGAGGATGTCCTCGGGATGGGGTGGGGGTAGGGTGGTGACGCAAAATCTAGATTGAGGACGTCTTCGAAGGCGTGGTGGTGGTGACGCAAAATCGTCGAGAATTTTAGAGGCAAGATAATTTAAGGGCGGTCCTTGTCCTACAACAGTACTCGCCACAGACAATGGTCGCTGTTCGCTGCTCATAAAGCGACATTCCATCTTTTTGAAAAGCATTCCGTTCTGTTGTAGCACCCAATGATGTTAATTTTTTTTCTTGCGGAAATAAACGTCCCCTTTCGAGCGAGCGAGCAGTGGCGTAGTAATTGGTCGAGTAAGAAACTAACGTCGGGAGCCACGACTAGCGGCCGATTTTTGGCGAGTACTGTGTAATACTAATTAGCATAATTACAACACATTCACTATCATATTTTTAAAAGTTGGACTAATAGATTCTTGGAACTATGTTAGATCAGAGCTTATATGGCAGTATGAGTGATCTGATGATAAGTAGTTGTTTTTATGTGCAAATCTAGTCCCGTTGTTGTTGGAAACGCCAAGGGTGACCAACTGACGTCTTTAGGAGCGGAACATAGTTTCAGGAAACTTGAAATATATATACATTGAACGCTATATTATAATAGTGCCGAATGGATCGCTGTTGTAGCCCACGGATGAAGCAACATCAGATTAATGCAACCGCTGTATCATCGGGTAAATTAAAATTGTTATATGGTCAGGGTTACAGTCTCGCCGGTCACCAATTATTTGCGCGAATCTTATGCTAATACCGGTAATTTAGTTTAATTTTACAATTTTTCTTCTCAATACATTCCATCGATGATGCGCGATCTGGCACAGTGGAACGAGTCGCAGCGGCAGCAAATTTCGCATTTAAACATTATTATCAATCATATTTATACAAACAAAACAGCGACTTTTCAGTCGTCCAAGAACCAGTGCCTGCAAGGAATAAAAATACATCTAGAAATCAATGCAAAACTCATTTTTTTTTAAAAAAACCCACTGGAATCGGAAAGTCCAGCGCAAAATAAAAAAATTAAACAAAAACAAACAACAAAAAAGCTATCGCTATATCAGATCACACATTACATGTTTAAATGGTAATATGTCTGCTGCAACTCGTTCCACTGTGCCAGATCGCGCATCATCGATGGAATGTATCTGAGAAGAAAAATTGTCAAAATTCAAACCTAAATTACCGGTATTAGCATCAAGATTCGCAAATAATTGGTGACCGGCAATTTTGTAACCCCTGACCCATATCAACAATTTTAAACCGATGATACAGCGGTTGCATTAATCATTTCTTCATCCTGGGCTACAACAGCGATCCATTCGGCACTATTAATATAGCGTTCAATGTATTATATTCAAGTTTCCAAACTATGTCCGCTCCTAAAGACGTCAGTTGGTCACCCTTGGCTTTCCAACCAACAACGGGACTAGATTTGCACATAAAACACAACTACTTATCATCCAGATCACTCATACTGCCATATAAGCTCTATCTAACATAGTTCCCAAGAATCTTTAGTCCAACTTTTAAAAATTATAGTGAATTTTTAATTATAATTAGTATTAGACATCTTCGCCAAAAATCGGCCCAGTCGCTCCCAACAATCTCTCACCAATCCGCCACCCCCCAAAGGGACTTTTTAGAAAAAATCTTGAAGGAGGCCCCGACCAAAATGTAAACAATAAATGTCGCTATATGGCGCGACAGCGACATTGTTGTGGCAGTCGTGGAAAGACCGCCCGCCCCCCGCGCACCACCACACGCCGAGACGCCACTGCGCACCACCCCCCCCACCCACCGGCACCGCTCCCGCCCACCCACCCCCGGTCCTGCGTCGCCCACCCCCCGCCCGCCCCCCCCCCCCCGGCCCGCCGCGCCCCCCCCCCCACCGGCACCGCCCGCCGCCCCCCCCGGACCCGCCCCCCCCCCCCCAGATCACACTTAAAGTTAAAAGAGAGATATCTTGAAGGAGGCCCTAATGCAAAATAATTGCCTGAGGCGGAGAACGACGTCGAGACATTGCTTCTGACCGTGACTCTAATTCTATAATGATGTGTATTGAGTATGTTATAATAATTCTCTAATGGCTTAAAGGGGCAATTTCGTCGCATGAAACCTGCAGGTGCTGATGATGATCCCTTCATGAATAAAACCGCAGCTTCCCGCCCGCCCCCCAAACTGAAACAACAGAAAAATATGGTATTAAATTATCAAAAAATCATTTAAATGATATACAATTATCCAGAGTCGACTTACATTACTGATCCGACACGGCCCATTTGGGCACTTCAGGACCGGATGAGTGCTGGATATTCCTTCAACATTGTGGGCAAGTATTGCCGGGCTCAACCGTTACGCAAGGATCTCTTCTATAAACAAGCAGGAATGATTTAAGCTCAATGAGAACAGTCCATAAATGTCAGCAAGACCACCAAAAGACGTCAGATTTAGTCACAATAATCAAACGCAAACAACGAATTTTGGGTCCATGAACCGTGGCGGAGCCCGTTATCCCCGTACCCATAGAACCATGGATCGCAAGCGAAATCAACACCAGCTATGAAGGAAAGTCAGAACAAATTTTCGAATTTAGGCTCGAGCACTGAGTATGCCCTCAAACCCCATGAACCGAAGCCTTAATCCCCCCCCCCCCCCCCCCCCCCCCCCCCCCCCCCCCCAACCGTCGTTATATCACATCACACATTACAGTTTAAGGAGATTACCAAACAACAATTACAGTTCTAAAGCACAAATTATTACTCAATAGTGGAGTTCGAAAAAAGCAAACCCATCATTTTCATACGGTCAAATAATTATTCAATTCTTATAAAAAAAAATCAAAACAGAACAATCAAAAATAAGAAATCTCCCGCTCAAGGGGAAGACGACCACAATCCCACCAATCCACCCAAAAAACAAAAAAAAAGGAAAACCACACGCGACCCGGCAAACCCCCCCCCCCCCCCCCCCCCCAACACGAACCCAAAAAAAAAACAAAAAACAACGCCCCCACACAACCCACCAAAAAAAAAAAAACAAAAACAACCCAGCAAGCAACGGCCCCAAAACCAACCAACCACCACAACAACCAAAACAAAACCCAACCCCAAAACACACACCCCACACACCCACCCCACAACACAAACCACCCCCCCCCAACCCCCACCCCCCCCCCCCCCCCCCCCATATCTTGAAGGAGGGCCTGACCAAACTGAAACAACAATAAATGTCACTATATCAGATCACACATTAAAGTTTAAAGAGAGAATCTTGAAGGAGGCCCTAACCAAACTGAAACAACAAAAAATGTCGCTATATCAGATCACACATTACAGTTTAAGGTAATATAGCTTGAAGGAGGCCATAACCAAACTGAAACAACAAAAAATGTCGCTATATCAGATCACACATTACAGTTTAAGGTAATATAGCTTGAAGGAGGCCATAACCAAACTGAAACAACAAAAAATATCGCTATATCAGATCACACATTACAGTTTAAGGTAATATAGCTTGAAGGAGGCCATAACCAAACTGAAACAACAAAAAATGTCGCTATATCAGATCACACATTACAGTTTAAGGTAATATATCTTGAAGGAGGCCCCGACCAAACTGAAACAATAAATGTCGCTATATCAGATCACACTTAAAGTTAAAAGAGAGATATCTTGAAGGAGGCCCTAACCAAACTGAAACAACAAAAAATGTCGTTATATCACATCACACATTACAGTTTAAGGAGATATATCTTGAAGGAGGGCCTGACCAAACTGAAACAACAATAAATGTCACTATATCAGATCACACATTAAAGTTTAAAGAGAGAATCTTGAAGGAGGCCCTAACCAAACTGAAACAACAAAAAATGTCGCTATATCAGATCACACATTACAGTTTAAGGTAATATAGCTTGAAGGAGGCCATAACCAAACTGAAACAACAAAAAATGTCGCTATATCAGATCACACATTACAGTTTAAGGTAATATATCTTGAAGGAGGCCCCGACCAAACTGAAACAATAAATGTCGCTATATCAGATCACACTTAAAGTTAAAAGAGAGATATCTTGAAGGAGGCCCTAACCAAACTGAAACAACAAAAAATGTCGTTATATCACATCACACATTACAGTTTAAGGAGATATATCTTGAAGGAGGGCCTGACCAAACTGAAACAACAATAAATGTCACTATATCAGATCACACATTAAAGTTTAAAGAGAGAATCTTGAAGGAGGCCCTAACCAAACTGAAACAACAAAAAATGTCGCTATATCAGATCACACATTACAGTTTAAGGTAATATAGCTTGAAGGAGGCCATAACCAAACTGAAACAACAAAAAATGTCGCTATATCAGATCACACATTACAGTTTAAGGTAATATATCTTGAAGGAGGCCCCGACCAAACTGAAACAATAAATGTCGCTATATCAGATCACACTTAAAGTTAAAAGAGAGATATCTTGAAGGAGGCCCTAACCAAACTGAAACAACAAAAAATGTCGTTATATCACATCACACATTACAGTTTAAGGAGATATATCTTGAAGGAGGGCCTGACCAAACTGAAACAACAATAAATGTCACTATATCAGATCACACATTAAAGTTTAAAGAGAGAATCTTGAAGGAGGCCCTAACCAAACTGAAACAACAAAAAATGTCGCTATATCAGATCACACATTACAGTTTAAGGTAATATAGCTTGAAGGAGGCCATAACCAAACTGAAACAACAAAAAATGTCGCTATATCAGATCACACATTACAGTTTAAGGTAATATATCTTGAAGGAGGCCCCGACCAAACTGAAACAATAAATGTCGCTATATCAGATCACACTTAAAGTTAAAAGAGAGATATCTTGAAGGAGGGCATAACCAAATTGAAACAACAATAAATGTCGCTATAGCACACTACGCAATACAGTTAAAGGAGAGATATAAAATTGTTGGTAAAGTACAACTTTGTACTTTTTCACGAATTATTGTTCGATAAAAGTTGGCATATATTTCCGTTCGTCACTGTATAACCAACCGAAGCCTAGTCTCGGGGTCGTGGCAAGCCAAGTCGGGGTCAGTCCCTCCCCCTGCGTCAGAATCCCGGAAAAATCTAACGCACATCGGTGCGAGCCAGAAATATATATCGCTACAGGCAGCCAGTCGTGTCAATGTCGTCGCCACGGTCATGTCTGAGAGGCATTGTAAATACAAGCGCTGCCGCACAATAATGACCGTACTCGCAAGCGAACGTAGTCGTATTTGAACAAATTATAGGGTTGTTGTTCCTTTCATGTTTGTCAGTTCAAAACATCAGAACCACGTCATAATTATAGAAAATGATAAAATAGAAAAGAACTGTTAAATCAAGCACACTGGGAAGAAGAACCGCTTAAAAACGCGGGCACTGATTCAGACACATCACCTAGCCCTTGCAAACAAGGCAGCTCAGGCTGTACGAAACATAACAGAAACACGGTCTGGAACACATTCCGAATGTTTACCCGACAATCATTTTCCAAAAGACGCTCCTCATCAATTATTATTTTTACACATCAGGTGGCGATATTCCAGATACAACTAAAAGAAATAATTATTATTCGAAAGCGCAGAAACAAAACCAGTACTAATACCAACAGTTAAGCTCAAAAAACGAGTCACGCCTATTGCAGACTTTTGTCTACACTAGTTATGTGATTTGACTGAAATTCGGGCTGAGACTCAGAGGTTCAGGTACGACGACGGCGGCTTACTAGTGTATAATCAAGTAGCCTAATAAGAAAGCGTTTGGTAAGAACACCTCATGTTAAAACAAGTGTCTAATAAGAACACCTCCCGGAAATCATTTTTATTCTACATATGAGCTAAATATATGTACTATTCTTGTTTTAGAATATTAATAGTTGGATACTATACTGTTGTGTTACACTATTCAGCTTGCGTTGATGGCTCCCTTCAAAAAACGTCAGGTCCCCAATCCAGATAAGATCCGCCAAGCAGCTGACGATGTGTGCAGTGGTCGTCTAAATTCATGGGAAGAGTCCCGACGGTATGGTATGTCAAGCTGCCTAGTCCAAACTGGGAGGCGGGGCGGCATTTTCGGCCACCACCCGGCTCAAAGCCCCTCCGGCAAAATTTTTGGCGTAGCCGAGAACCCACCGGCAGGTGAGCCACGCCCCTCCCCCAGTAAAATCCGGCATCACTCGGCTATAATTTCCGAGGTTTGGACTAGCCAGCCAAGTACAATCCGCAAACAAGTTAAATATCCAATGTCAACATGCGGCACCTGGACAACCAAATGTTTTTTCTGAAAATAAAGAGCGTCGAATCGTGGCCACAGTCAATGAGCTTCAGAGGCTCTTCAGTTAGCTCGTGCGCGAGGCATGACGCGGTCAACCGTCGACTCGTGATTCAATTTTCTACAGGTCTTCGCTGAGCATAAGGTGACGAATCGACCGGCCCAGTTATTCAACGTTGACGAGACTGTGTTTTCTGACGCTGCAAATAAAGATCAGGTTTTCGTGCCAAAGAGTTCAAAAAATCTCTACCGCCTTCAACCTGGTTCTGGAAATAATTGCAGAACGGTGGTCAATTGTGTTAGAGTGGCCGGAAAGATCATTCCGCTGTATGTTATTTTTCGATCCGTCCATCTTTACGAACACTGGTGCACAGGGGTCTTCCTGGATATCGATACAATTCACCTCGAGGATGAATTGATGAAACGCTGTTCCTTGACTGGGTGATAAAATATTTCATCCCACACGTGACAGAAATCACGCGATCCGTTATCCTGTTTATGGACGGGCACTCAAGTCCGTATGGCCCAGGCGGCAAAAGATGGAGGGGTGCATTTTCTCATGTTTCCGGCTCACACATCATATGCCCGGCAACCGTTGGACGTTGCAGTTTACGGTCGTGTAAAGACGGTATGGAAAATCATTCTGAGCGATTATTATTTGGAAAGCCGCCTTAAGAAATTGAACAAAGATACATTTCCACAGCTTCTTTTCAAGTTGTTTGAACAGTCTTTCAAACCCCAGCATTGCCTTGGAGGGTTCTCTAAGGCTGGAATTTTTCGGCTGGCCCGCACTGCCATTTCAAAAGAAAATATCAAAAGTGTCTTCATTTCCTAACACGGCGAACGAGCCTGTTCCAAAAAGTCCATAACCCAAACCGAGCAACGCTAATCCGATGACTTCCGCAACTCCAACTAAAGCAATCACAAGTGCAATTCGAGATGTCTTTCGACATTCTGGTTCGGATGCGCAGGTAAAGCGCCGTCGCGCCAACCGCCACCTGATTTTCAGCATCACGAGCGAAGATGCGATAGCGCAATTAAAAGCGCCCAAAACTGACAAGAAGTTCGTCGTGGTTTCAAGACAGCGGGAAAGCGCTTAGTTGGTCAGAAATCGCTGAAGTGTCGACCTCGTCACCTTCCGATGAATCATTGACTTCAGCTTCCGAACCCGAAGATAAAAACACGTGCATTGGAAGTGGCATTGAATACGACATGTCAGACTGTCAATGGGCAGAGTGCAGTTTCTGTCCGAGTTGTATTTAATTCGATTGTTTGCCGCTGGTTTTCGATACAGAAGAAAATTACAATTGCGGACGTTGTGCTCGGAAACAATAAGAAAGATCCATTTGCGCACGTAGTTGGTTTGAATAATCGTTTTTCAAAACACAGAAAGTGTTCATATATGACAATGAAAGTCTATCCTGTACCAGCGGTATAATATTATAAGTGTTCTTATTAGCCGCCTCGGTAGGGTAATAAAAACAACAGAGTGACCTCTAATTCGGGTGTCCTCTGCAGTTACCGGACGGTCAGAGTCATTTTGTCTCTGTATGAGTCTGTAGCAAACACACATAATGCTCAACCAACAGCGACTGAGGTCTGACATATAAATATTCAATTCTACACAGTTTAAAGACTGCGAAAACTGTTCTCATTAGCCTACTTCACTACACTATTTTTAGAATACCAGTAAGCTTTGGGTGGGATTAATTACGAGTAACAGAAGAACAAATTTCCTCAAAAATTACCCGACGATCAGGGGTTACCTTCACTCAAGAATACAGGCCCTGGCGAAAACATTTATGTTCGCAAGCTGGCGAGCCCAGTCATCAACACTAACAATAAAATGCAAACGTACCCATGTATTTATCGAGTCGACGTATTGGTCCGAAACAGTGGTTGTTTTAGGATTCGCTTGTGGATTCGTCGTCGTCGGTTTCTCGTTGATACCAGCATTCAAATCGCCAACGTAGCGAAATAGAACAACCAAAGGCGGAACAGCCGCTTTTTTCTGCAATGGAAAATAATAAATAAAACGGTTGACATTGGGAAAACAAAAACAAACTGTCGCTCGACAATTAATACTCACTTTTTGCGAAATCAGCAACAGCGTGGACCAGAAATAAGTGCAAAGTAATAAGTCAAAATTTGTTCAATTTTGATATAACGTTACTTCGATCCATTTTGATTAAACGAAATTGCGATCTATTTCTACTTTTGAGCAATGAAATATTTCAAAGTTATAAAATTTCTTTTAATCAAATCTGATCAATTGCGACTGAGCGAAATTTCGATCATTTTCGATTGCCCGGGACTGCAGATTCTGCAGCGTTAAGTCGAAAGATGCAGCACCTATACTATTCCGATCATTTTAAAACATACACAGATATCGGAGGCTACCGCGAAAGAACTCCCGTTCTAAGCTGTTCTTTTTTCAAGAAATATAACGTAACGCCCCTCAGGGTTACCTGGGCCAACGTAACAATGCAAAGCATGATTATAATTCAATACTTACGCTGTGCATAATTATAGTAACACATTTATAATATCTCAAAAAATTGCCAATTGTTTTTTTTATATTTTGTTCTAAACATCTTTGCGGATAGGGAAAATCTGAGTTCTATGCCCTTATTATTAGTCAAACCCTACAATATCCCTCACTGAAATGACTAATACTCGCTCGAATATTCGTTTGCAGTATGCTATAACACTGGTTGGTCGGCGCTAGCTCTCTCAAACGGCAACAGGTCATTCGGTGTCTGGCGAGTACCGTAACCTAGTTTTCTTAAATTTAATATCAGCTACCACTTTAAATTACGGAAAAAGCTAACTGCTCACTCATAAAAGTCTCATCAAAACTAAAACACCTTCTGGGGAAAACAAAAATCCGGCTTACCTTATAAGCTTCACTCATCCGATCACCAGTTTCCGTCTAAAACAAGCGAAATATTACATAAAAATAATAATAATTATGCGGAGCGAAGCGAAGCGTTTTTGTTTTCGTCAGAGGGGAAAAATTCGGCACTGTCTGTCCGTCCGTCCGTTGAACTCCTCAATAACTATTGGGCCGATTTTAAAAAACTTTTTTGTTTGAAAGGCCTAATATCGGACAGGTGGAAGACATATAGATTTTGTCAAAATTTGCTTTAGTTAATTAGTAATTACCTAATTAGTTAAGCGTGTTAGCCTATTTTTAGCAATGTCAAACAAAAATTGCATATTTTTCAAAAAATAAGCGTAAAGCTATTATTTTGGTACATATACTACATCTAGCCGTGGTTATTGTGAATCTGGTGCTTATTTACTATTCGAGGAAGTTAAAAATACTAATTACTTAGTTAATTAGCTAATTACTAATCAATTGTTAATTAGCTAATTTTTTGAAAATTTTCAAAGTGCTCAAAAATAAAAATAAATCGCACCCGGGGGTTTTTTCTATGTCGCTGATCACGAATATGACATTTCTGAAGCTCTAAAACCATGCTGCATATGCTAATTAGTTGATTAATTAACTAGCTAATAAGGTTATTTTATGCAAATTTTAAAATATCTTCAAAATTGCTAATTTGTTCCGCTCGGGGGTTTTCGATGTCGCTGATTATGAATATGTTGCCTTTAAAGCTCTATGAATTTATCATGGATGCTAATTAGGTAATTAATTAGCTAATTAGTTGATGTCACTAATTAGCTAATTTTTTTAGCTAGCGAGCTTTTTCTATGGTGGATTTGATCAATGCACATCATAATAATATTTAATAATTATTGCGCATTATCGAGCTCGTAAATAGGCACCAACTACTAATACTGTTTCCGACACAATCGTCCAAGACAATGCATCTTCTAATTATACTCTTATCACGACATCTAATCCAGGGGCAAACAATAACTACAGACAGTATGAAACGAATATGTCTACCAATAATAATTATTAAAAAAAAATGCTGAATAACGTCAGACGTATCTGCGTCACCAATGTTAAAACTCAATTGGAGCCAAACACGACTGTTATTGTACCCAGACATTTCATCAAATTGCCAATACTGTCAAACTAAAAAAGCTGTCAAAAATGATATCGCAACAAAAACTGGGTAAACATATCAATTATTTTACAACTCACATAAACAGTAAACTGGGGATTCTTGAGCAAAATATCGATCACAGTCGACGTCTGAAAAATTTCAAATTATTCAATTTAGTTAAATAATTAAGACAATCGAAATATTATGCACACAATATGAGACAAATATAATTGAAAATTGACCGTTGAAAGCAGTCAATAACTCAGTTTAGATGCTAGTCCAGTTGCGTCTAAACACCAGAAAACCCAAATTTCGTTGTGTGACTATACATACATTGTGTCGGCGACTAAACGTAAAGTTTCTTTGTTGCACAAAACTTTCAATGTTTAACTTTCATAAACTCCGAGTGCTTTATTCGAAATATTTTGGCTAGTAACACGTACATATCGATGATCGATGATCTATGATCGACACAAGATCGACCGAATTGGAAATCGCGGACCAACGAAGCATTGGCGCAGCACGTACATATCGATGATCGATGATCTATGATCGACACAAGATCGACCGAATTGGAAATCGCGGACCAACGAAGCATTGGCGCAGCACGTACATATCATGATCGATGATCTATGATCGACACAAGATCGACCGAATTGGAAATCGCGGACCAACGAAGCATTGGCGCAGCACGTACATATCGATGATCTATGATCGACACAAGATCGACCGAATTGGAAATCGCGGACCAACGAAGCATTGGCGCAGCACGTACATATCGATGATCGATGATCTATGATCGACACAAGATCGACCGAATTGGAAATCGCGGACCAACGAAGCATTGGCGCAGCACGTACATATCATGATCGATGATCTATGATCGACACAAGATCGACCGAATTGGAAATCGCGGACCAACGAAGCATTGGCGCAGCACGTACATATCGATGATCGATGATCTATGATCGACACAAGATCGACCGAATTGGAAATCGCGGACCAACGAAGCATTGGCGCAGCACGTACATATCGATGATCTATGATCGACACAAGATCGACCGAATTGGAAATCGCGGACCAACGAAGCATTGGCGCAGCACGTACATATCATGATCGATGATCTATGATCGACACAAGATCGACCGAATTGGAAATCGCGGACCAACGAAGCATTGGCGCAGCACGTACATATCGATGATCTATGATCGACACAAGATCGACCGAATTGGAAATCGCGGACCAACGAAGCATTGGCGCAGCACGTACATATCATGATCGATGATCTATGATCGACACAAGATCGACCGAATTGGAAATCGCGGACCAACGAAGCATTGGCGCAGCACGTACATATCGATGATCGATGATCTATGATCGACACAAGATCGACCGAATTGGAAATCGCGGACCAACGAAGCATTGGCGCAGCACGTACATATCATGATCGATGATCTATGATCGACACAAGATCGACCGAATTGGAAATCGCGGACCAACGAAGCATTGGCGCAGCACGTACATATCGATGATCGATGATCTATGATCGACACAAGATCGACCGAATTGGAAATCGCGGACCAACGAAGCATTGGCGCAGCACGTACATATCATGATCGATGATCTATGATCGACACAAGATCGACCGAATTGGAAATCGCGGACCAACGAAGCATTGGCGCAGCACGTACATATCGATGATCGATGATCGACACAAGATCGACCGAATTGGAAATCGCGGACCAACGAAGCATTGGCGCAGCACGTACATATCGATGATCGATGATCGACACAAGATCGACCGAATTGGAAATCGCGGACCAACGAAGCATTGGCGCAGCAACCCGGGGCAAGGTGGTTAATGAAATACAAAGTTTTAATTAAAGCGTCACAGCAATTTACGTGAATGTTCTTTGATACAACAGGTTTCGGGAGAACGCGAATACCATCATTTCGAACAACCATTATGCATTCAGCACACTGAAATCGAGAAGATACGCAACGTTTGTATCAAAACCAAAGCTTTTTAGAAAAGAATAGTGACTAATTTTGGTTATGTCCAAGCTAAAGCAGTGAGACTGGCAAACGAGTTTACAACATTATCTTCTGGCGGCTAATATGTGATTTTTACCAATGTATGTGGTTTAATTAAAGCCCAATTATCACAGTAGTTGCATAGTCTCTAACTGCGGCGTTGAATATATACCAAATATGAAACTCCAATAGCCGCCGGAATTCCGTTAGTTACAGTTTGATAAAAACAGGTGCTTTACCTCTGAAATACAAGCAAACTTACGGGCAAAAAAATTTATGATTTCTCTCCGCAACTGTTAATGAGCGATATTGTGACGAAAGCGTCTCAACCAATAATAATTCACCAGAATGGCATGTATGAATACACGTACTTAAAATCTTAAGTAATACATTAAACCATTGTTATGATAACAACGAACAAAATACTTGGTTTATTGATAAAATTTTTAGGAACATAAGTGATAATTGTCTTCGCTTGTAAATATTTTACCTATTTCTAAACGGACAATTTATTAGTCACCATTTCATGGACATTTATCAATTATGGGTATGACTGCCATTCACGTGCCAATAATGTTAATTAAGGATCAATCAATATATTAACCATATAAGTTTTAGTAACTTTTTCTTTTGAAGCTTACTCGTTTACTTTAGTTTAGAACTTTACGTTTGGTTCGTATTTTGGAAAAGCTGATGCAATCTCCTAAAATGTATTATGAAGATACAGGAACGCCACTTTGTAGAACACCTTATAGTTTGATCATGGGAACATTACAAGAAAGTTTAACGCTGGTAAATTAATGTCTAATGTTTCTATAATGCCAATGTTATGAAGAAACTTTTTTAGAATATACAAACGACTTGTTCATCGTCTTGGAAGGTATTTCGTTTACCTGAGTACACTGTCGCAAGCCGGTAGAAATTTTCAAATCAAGAACAATATCATAATTACTTCTTGTTGTTGCTTGAATGCGTTGTAATAAATGTTGTATTGAAGGCCAACATCCGCTGCATCTAGCAATGAATCATTGAATGATTCTCTAAAATTGTAAGCAACAATATACTGAGACATTGCGGTGGATTGTTGCATAACCGCCTTCATGGTAGAAAGGTTTAGGTTGCAAACACAGCATCAACGATATTGTGACGCACGCGACAACGCTGCTGCAAGTTTTTTGGTTGTTTGCTGCTTTAATCTGAAGGACGTCCATAATAGCCCAATTGGTGTGCCCATCGCCGGACTAAATCTTGCGGACAGTCTTTAAAACTTTGAGTTGAACTTTTTCTTTCAACATTTTACTATATATTCTTGAATAATATGATAAAGATAATACAAGTTTTGTTAACTGGTTGATCAAATAATTGATTCAAACAATCCATATATCCATCTAATTTTCACTTCGCGTTTGAAATTATTAAAGTACATGTGAACGTATTTTCAAAAGGTAATAGTAGGATAAAGTACAATCAATAATTTCTACCATTAATGCGTAAAACTTGGTGGTAATTTTTGTGGTTGAGCTATACAAGTTTTCTTAGGTTTATGCCAACTGTTAACTAAGACAAGGCTAATGCACCAGCGATACATACTATTGATAATCATCATACATATTAGATAATGTATTATCTTTTGAATAACTTCGTAACTCTGCATAATCTTGAGCGACGATAGTCCCCGTGTATCCATATTCAGTACCCATTGGTCATTTTTTGTACCCGTTGATCCTCATCGTGGACCCAGTTAATTTTGAACCCATCTCCTAAATCACGCTCCTTTTTCCCTTAATGCAATTACGCTTTGTACCCAGATCCGGTCTGCCGCACCTCCCCCTACCTCATAGCTCTACGGGTAACGGCTTGGGTTATGATGTATCCTGGTGTACTCAATAATCCTGTCATAATGTCGTAACTTCATTCGTAGCTGATGGTTGCTTGCGTTCTTGTTGTTTTGCATTACCTGCAACATGGCGATGGTTTTTACCACGTTCCGTAGCGATTTAAATCTCATCAGGATCCCATCACCATGCTTTGAGCCCCACGGGTAAGTTCTTGGTCTAAAATAGTCGCAATTGGTTCATGTACCCATGCAGTCCTCCATTGATTGTATTTCTACTACTTGACGAATATTTTGTGTCGGTCTTGCGCTTTCGGTATTATTTTCTTGTTTAACATCCATTGTGGACATAAGCTTTTTGAAGTTGCCTAGTGTAAAATCTTCAAAACCTACGTCCATCATCCAGTTAACAATTCCACAGCACCTAGGTTTGAATGGCGGTCCGTTATTGATTGGTAATATTGCATGATGCAAAAGCCATCAAAACTCATGTTCAAGCGGTAATCCAACTTTACTGATGTGGATGTGTTCCAACTTCTAAATTTAATAACATACACCAATGTCACTATCTGTAATAGCTTCTCCCCATATTATCGTCATCCATCCAAACTTTTGGGTATAAATTTTTCTTTATAAATGATTTTACTGTTATTATAATGTTTCATCAGCATTTTCTGGAATGCATTCATGTTGATAATTAATGGTCATCATTTGGTAATTTGACCCCTTCAAATTAACTGCATAAACCACTTCTACATTGCCTGCAGTTTCCTGATTCTTCGCTGCGTATAATATTAATACCTTTACTTTCAACAGCTTCAGGATAATGTCACATTGTACAAATTCTTCAGTCAATTCTGTTTAAAATTTTCTGGTTTTAATTGTTTCCAAGTATTGTTTCAGTGCGTGGACAATTGTAGGCGCTGTTTTCAATTTCACCTAAACGATCATACAACTTTTGAATATCAATCACAATAAGTAATATTTAAAATTGTCGTTGAAGTCTGCAAGTGATTGATATTCATCTGAGTCTGCTTCATAAAGATCAACTAAGCCTTTACCATAGAATGTATGTTCTCTTAATTAATTCTTCTTGTGTTGTGGTAGGTGGTGGTTTTGCTGAAGTGATTCTTAACATCCTCCAATTTGACATTGATTCCTGTCGTTGTGTCTGACAGTTCGATGCCGTAGTATCACAAATAACACCAGCTGCGCTTCTAAGGTTGCAGCTCCAGCTTGTTGTCCGTTGCAATATAGATATCATCAACATCAACACCACCGCACGTAATTGTCTTCTTCACCAACCAAGCGAAGCAATAGTTCATAATAATAATTCATCCAACGTAACATACATATGACACATGATACGTAATATGATACACAAGTGTACATAAACGTTCCACTAATTGATTAACGATATATCAAATAAATTCAAAAGTTCAATATCGCAATGTCCCATATGCATATTACCATAATGGTCACTGCGATAACTGGTTTGTCATTGTAATAAATGCCTAGATACCACTTTTATTAATGTCAATGTATTTAATAATGGCTTGTGCGCTCAGTTTATTCATTTTGTGTTGCATCATATCATTTTCAACAAGTGTCACATAGTTCCGTGTTCCCATGTTTTTAATGACTCATACCTCTTTCCTGATACCTTTTGTTGTTTTCTTTCATATTCTGCATTTACTGTTACATCTTTATCAAGTTCACAAATCTTCAGAATTTGTAATTCTTATAGTTTTGTCTTCCACTTTACCCAAAACTTTCTTATTCATCGTAATGTATGTTGTGTTTCTTTTAGGAGCAATACAATTAATGAATGAAGTACGTACATATACGATTGCTCCTAGAGGAACACCAACTACATTCTACGGTGAATAAGAAAGTTTTGGGTAAGATGAAAGACGAAACCTCGGGGTACCGATTGAAGAGTTTGTGGGACTACGATCAAAGATGTACAGCATCAAATGCGGGAATGTCGAAAAGAAACGGGCAAAGGGTATTAAGAAAGCGGTGGTTAGTAAAGACATCGAACACCAGAACTATGTTGACACCTTATTCAAAAGTGATATGATGCGACACAAAATGAATATGATTCAAGCGCACAAGCACATACTGAATACATTGACATTAAATAAAACTAGTCTATCAGCATTCGATGACAAACGGTATATCACGAGTGACGGCATATCATCATATGCATATGGACATTGCGATATTGAGTTTTTAAATTTATTGGATTGTATGCGTAATGATCATTGAACATTTTGTGTGTACGTTTGTATTGTATCATCTAGTATAGTGTGTCATATGTATGTTCTAATTCAATAAATTATCTTATCGAACCTTGTTGCTTTCGCTGAGCTGATAAAGACAACCTGCGCATCCAGTGGGTGTTAAATGTCTTAAATAATATATATTTGCAACGGACAACAAGCTAAACTCAATTTACTACGACGCAGCTAATGTTGCTGGATTTTCTACGGGACAGAAATTGTATCGCGAAGCACGACAACATGGTTTAAGTGTTAAGTTGAAAGATGTACAAGAATGGCTACGTGCACAGGAAACTTATACTTTGCACAAACCCCGAAGACTTAGATTCAAGAGACGTCGTACTATAGTAAAAGGTATAGGCGACCTGTATCAGGCAGATTTAGCTGACATGTCTAACCTTGCAACTTACAACGATGGTTACAAGTACTTGCTTGTTGTGATTGATTGTTTTTCAAAGTACGCATGGGTTGTTCCAGTCAAAAATAAAGCAGCACATACCATTCTAACAGCTCTGAAATCAGTGTTTGAAAAACAGAAAACCCGAAAACTTTCAAACAGATAAATGTAAAGAGTTTGAAAATAGTTTAGATTATGACTACTGTAAAATTAAAAGTAAAAATGTAAATAACGAAAAGAATAAAGAAACTAAGGCAAGTATGGCAGAAGCGATTCATACGTACTCTAAAAGGGTAAAATTTACAAGTTGATGACAGCTCGAATAATTCTCGGCGATATATAGATGATTTGCAAAGTATAGTGAAAACATATAATAACACCGAAAATAGTTATGGATTTATTCCCTCCAAAGTTTCGGTGGATGACGAGGATGATATACGAGGAGAAGCTATTCCCAGCTAAAGACATTGATGTACGATATAAATTTCAACTTGGAGACGTTGTGCGCATCAGTAAGAGAGCGTTTACCGTTTGAACGTGGGTTCAATCAACTTTGGTCGCTTGAAGTATTTACAGTCAATATTCAACTTCCATTCAACCCTCCGGTATATGAGATTAATTGATGCAAATAATGAAACTATTTTAGGTAGATTTTACACACAAGAGCTTCAAAAAGTTTATGTTGCAGACGATACATATAAATCGAGAAAATAATACGTAAACGCAAGGCTAAGAAAGGGACAGAATACATAGTCAAGTGGTTGGGGTACCCCAAATCAATGAACTCATGGGTACATGAACGCGATTTGCGACCTATTTAAGGGTATAAAACGTAGCCGTAAAGCTGCAGAACAGGGGTACACGGGGATACAAAACACACCTAGATGGTTACAGAATATGAGTATACAGTGTAACCATATGGGTTCAAACATACTTGTAGGGGTACAGAATAGGGGTACAAAGCGTACCCATAGAGCCAGTACAATGCGTACCCGTAATAGTGCATAATAGGGCACATAGAGGTACAGAATAGGGGTACAAAGTGGCACCTAAAGTGGTAGGGGTACACAGGGGTACATGGATATGGGTTCAAACTGACACCTATAGGGGTACATGGAGGTTCAAAATGACACCTAAAGGGGTACAGAATATGGGTAACACAGGGCTATACAGAATAGGGATACACAGGGGTACAAATTTCTTAAAAAGGGGACCATGTATCATCTATCATAACAATGGATCATGTATGTCTCGACTGCAATCGTGCTTACACTTCTCGTCAGCATTTGCATAGACATAAGAAAACTTGTAGAGCTCAACCGCAAAATTTACCACCAGTTTCTCACGTTGATGTTCAAAGTTGTGATACTGATAGCGTACTATTACCTTTGGAATTACCGTTCACGTGTGTAGTAAGTGGTCAAACCGGGAGTGGAAAAACTCGATGGATATATCGATTGTTGAAACATGGACTGTTTGATCAACCAGTGAATAAAATTTTGTACTGTTACAGTATTTTTCAAGATATTTATAGTAATATGATGAACGAGATACCAAATTTAGAACTATACGAAGGTATACCCACAGAGTTTCCCTCATCTAATGGACACACAATCTGTGTACTGGATGACTTAATGATTGAGGCAGCAAATGATAAAAAGCTTGCAGCAGCGTTTTCTCGCATGCGTCACAACAAGCTCAGTACGATATTTGTAACCCAAAACTTGTACCATGAAGGCAAGTATATGCGAACAATCACCCGCAATGCTCAGTATATGGTCTTGTTTCCCAACTTTCGAGATCAGTCAACGATTCATACGTTGGGTAGGCAAATGTGGCCTTCAAAACTCAACTTTCTCTCAAGCGCATTTGAGCAAGCTACAAGAGAATCGTATGGGTATTTATTTCTTGATTTGAAACCGACAACAGAAAATGTATTGAGGGTACGACAGAATATATTCCCTGGTGATGAACAGCTGTTTGTATATTCTTAAAAAGGATTTCTTCATAATATAATTCGCATTATGTCTCGAAATATTGAACGTAATTTACCAGCGTTAAAGTTTCTTGGTGGATCATCGTCTAAAGTTGTTTCAGCTGTTATCAAAGTTGCACCTCTATCTCTACTTCACGCATTTGCGGAGATTGCATATAACATAGTACAAAACCCCAAAACCAAACGTAAAGTTCTTAAAAGCATTGCAAGTAAACGCATTTCGGTTTCAAGAAAGAAAAAGTTGCTTAAACCTACTGTTGTAAAGTATTTGATTAATTACTTTAATAAACATTATGGCACGTAAAATGGCGGTGGTACCAGTAAGTTGGCTAGATGTCATGAAAAATGGTGGGCTGCAGGATAAAGTACCAGTTAGAAATGAAGTAACTGTTTACGAAAGCAAAGAAAAACCAGACTTGTCGCTAATGTTTCCTAAAAATTTACGAAATAAAGCTAAATTAATGTTAAACAATATAAAAGATTTAAGGTTGAATGATAACAACCAAGTGATTTACCCGGATAAAACTGTTGGTTCCAACATATTTGATTTGGTCAAGTACTTTGTATCAGATGTTAACTTTTCACCCCCTCGACCTCTTGACTCCGACAAATTTGAAACGCTACTAGGCAGTGTACCCCTATCAGCATTTGGGAGGGGTAGAAAAAGTAGAGCTGTGGAACATAAAACTAAATGGAGAACACTTTATTCTTAAAAAGGCATCAACCAATCAAAATCGAGCATACAACTATATAAAGACGTGTATTTTCAAAAGCTGATCAGTCTTAGTTTTGCTTTCATTGAAATTGGTCGTGTTTTGTTTAATCGCTCTCCATCTAAAGCATTGTTACGATTTTATTAAATAGTAGCAATATATTAGCTAACATTATTAAATAGTAATATACTATTAAATAACATGGAACATACTAAATATTGTACAACAACCGACGGAACACCACTCGTCTTATTTCGTTCGGGATGGAGCGTGTTCAGCAACTTCAACATCGGGCGGATATTGATCAACGGTGTCAAGTACAATTGCGTGGAACAATGGTATCAAAGCGAAAAGGCGCGGTTCTTCAACGACATGGAAACATATCAATTAATAATGTCAACATTCAAACCGTCACAACAGAAGAAGCTGGGTCGTCAGATCAAAAACTTCGACGCGGAGAAATGGTACGACAATGCGGCGTCAATAATGAAGATTGGACTACGGGCAAAGTTGGAGCAACTACCTCATGTGCGAGCGGCATTGATCGGAACGGAGCAAGCAATCATAGCGGAGGCGTCGGAATGGGATCAATATTGGGGAATCGGGATCAACATTCAGGATGCAAACAGCAAGGACGTGGAGAAATGGAAAGGAAAGAACATTTTGGGTGGACTTTGGATGGAAATTCGAGACGAAGCGAAATAACTAATATGACAATAACAACGAACATTGGATGTAGTGTTGACTTGATGTACTTATCATGTGAAATTGATGATTTTGATTATGATATGTTGCGGTTTAATGGTGGTATTTGGAAATTTCAACCTAGAGGAACTATATTAACTTTTTCAAATGGAAAGCTTGTATTAGTTGGTGTTAGGTCAGAATTTGAAGGAAATGAAATTTTTAATAGAGCGAGAGAAAAATTGCAAAAATTGGACTATCAGTGCTTTTCAAAACTTGAACAACATGTTGTAAATGTAGCTGGTTTACTAAGAAGTGGATTTAAAATAAACCTATCGCATCTTTATGACCAACTTAGAAATAATTACACGGTAATGTATGAAACCGAGCTGCATAATAGCATGAAACTAACCCTAAATAAGGGAGTGGCTTTGATTTTCAGTAGTGGGAATGTGGTAGTTACTGGATGTAAATATACAAATGATTTTTATTTGTTGTGCAATACAGTGTATAATATTCTTAAAAGGCTTCAATAAACTCTTATCATCAATAATGGAAGTTGTAGTTGTTTGTGACTTGAGCGAACCGGCTGTTGAGTTTCCAACGGCATTTTGTGCAACCAGAGTTAGAGTAATGGATGTACAGCTTCCCGATAAACATGTAAATATAAAGGGAGGCACCGTTGGTATTTTTCAAACAAGTCGTGGAAACAATTTAAGGTTGAAAAAGGATACTATACAATTGATAATCTACTCTCATACCTAAATATGTTCAGTACCAGCATTGAGTTTACTGTCAACCCGTGCTGTGATATGGTTAGTGTATATTTGCTAGATAAGGCAGAAATAAAATTATTTCCCGAAATTCAGGAGTTGTTTGGCTTCGAAAACCCTCATTTGAAAAACGGAAGACACACCGGGAATAAATGTGTGGATCTTAAAAGGTACAAACCTACCTTCCTTATGGGTTCCTTTGTAAAAGATCGATTAGTTAATGGAAGATACAAACCATTGCTACATGTAATATCAGTACCTAAAAATACCACAACGTTGGACTTGAATAATTGTATGTTTAAAGTGCTGGGTTTTGAGGTATTAGACTGTGAATTCAAACCAGTGGAGTTTTTTCAAGGAGCAAAAATGGTCATTAGGTTACAGTTCTCATAAGTTCTTAAAAAGGATTAATGCAAGTGTTATACATGCTAAAAATGGCGCTACCTTTATGCTTCAATTCATCAAGGCAACTAAGTGCAGTAGCACTCAAAAACGTTAAGAAAACTGTAAAGAAGAAAAGTCTTAAAAAGGATCGTAAGAAGAAGAAAAGCAAACATGGCAAACGAATGCGGCGTCGAAAAATTGCAGTAATTATTCCTTTTAATCTCTTTGCCATCACCCTTTATAATTTGAAATTCAATATACAAAAATTTCGATATATCAACTAAATCAAAAGCACTTTCACCAATTTTAAAACGAAAGATCACGTATCTATGTTTAACGTTGTTTCACAGCGACTTCCACCAGCTGTTGAAATCTTCTGAACGGGTATTGATTCCCTGCATAAGTTTTTCGAGCCCTTCGTTTGCCATTTCTTCTCTATCCTTTTTAAGATTTTCTCTATTTTCTTAACGTTTTTAGTGTACTATTAGTGCGATGATGAAATGATATAATAATCTTTTAATTTAAACATACTATACCTTTTTGCTCCTTGAACTCCTGTTGAATCAAGTCTAACTCAAACCAGCATTAAACAACAATTATTCAAGTCCAAGAATATTTTTAGGTGCTGATATAACATGTCGCAATGGTTTATATCTTCCATTAACTAATCGATCTTTTACAAATGAGCTCATAAGAAACGTAGGTTTGTACACTTTGAGATCCACACATTTATTCCCTGCGTGTTTACCATTTTTTAAGTGTGCAATCGCAAAGCCAAACAACTCCTGAATTTCGGGAAATAGTTTTATTTCTGCGTTATCTAGCAAATATACGCTAACCATATTACAGCATGGGTTAACAGTAAACTCAATGCTGGTACTGAACATGTTTAGGTATGAGAGTAGATTATCAATTGTATAGTATCCTTTTTCAACCTTAAATTGTTTCCACGACTTGTTTGAAAAATACTCAACGGTGCCTCCCTTTATGTTTACATACTTATCGGGAAGCTGTACATCCATTACTCTAACTCTGGTTGCGCAAAATGCCGTTGGAAACTCAACAGCCGGTTCGCTCATATTACAAACAACTACAACTTCCATGATTGATTACAACATTTTATTGAAGCCTTTTAAGAATATTATACACTGTATTGCACAACAAATAAAAATCATTTGTATGTTTACATCCAGTGACTACCACATTCCCACTACTGAAAATCAAAGCCACTCCCTTATTTAAGGGTTAATTTCATGCTATTATGCAATTCGTGTTTCATACATTACTGTGTAACTATTTCTCTAAGTTGCTCATAAAGACGCGAATAAGTTTAGTTTAAACCCACTTCTTAGCAAACCAGCTACATTTACAACATGTTGTTCAAGTTTTGAAAAGCATTGATAGCCCAATTTTGTCAATTTTTCTCTCGCTCTATTAAAAATTTCATTTTCTTCAAATTCTGACCTAACACCAACTAATACAAGCTTTCCGTTTGAAAAAGTTAATATAGTTCCTCTAGGTTGAAATTTCCAAATACCACCATTAAACCGCAACATATCATAATCAAAATCATCAATTTCACATGATAAGTACATCAAGTCAACACTACATCCAATGTTCGTTGTTATTGTCATATTAGTTATTTCGCTTCGTCTCGAATTTCCATCCAAAGTCCACCCAAAATGTTCTTTCCTTTCCACTTCACGTCCTTGCTGTTTGCATCCTTTTGCCGATCCCCCAATACTGATCCCATTCCGACGCCTCCGCTATGATTGCGTTTTCTGTACCAATGAGTGCCGCTCGTATATGAGGTAGTTGCTCCAACTTTGTCCGTAGTCCAATCTTCATTATTGACGCCGCATTTTCGTACCATTTCTCCGCGTCGAAGTTTTTGATCTGACGACCCAGCTTCTTCTGTTGTGACGGTTTGAATGTTGACATTATCGCCTTGTATGATTCCATGTCGTTGAAGAACCGCGCCTTTTCGCTTTGATACCATTGTTCCACGCAATTGTACTTGACACCGTTGATCAATATCCGTCCCACATTGAAGTTGCTGAACACGCTCCATCCCGAACGAAATAAGACGAGTGGTGTTCCGTCGGTTGTTGTACAATATTTAGTATGTTCCATAGTATTTAATAATGTTAGCTAATATATTGCTACTATTTAAAACACGACTGATTTCAATGAAAGCAAAACTAAGACTGACCAGATTTAATGAAAGCAAAATTGATATTTTAAACACGTATATAGTTGTATGCTCATTTTGAATGGTTCATGCCTTTTTAAGAATAAAGTGTTCTCCATTTAGTTTTATGTTCCACAGCTCTACTTTTTCTACCCCTCCCAAATGCTGATAGGGGTACACTGCCTAGTAGCGTTTCAAATTTGTCGGAGTCAAGAGGTCGAGGGGGTGAAAAGTTAACATCTGATACAAAGTACTTGACCAAATCAAATATGTTGGAACCAACAGTTTTATCCGGGTAAATCACTTGGTTGTTATCATTCAACCTTAAATCTTTTATATTGTTTAACATTAATTTAGCTTTATTTCGTAAATTTTTAGGAAACATTAGCGACAAGTCTGGTTTTTCTTTGCTTTCGTAAACAGTTACTTCATTTCTAACTGGTACTTTATCCTGCAGCCCACCATTTTTCATGACATCTAGCCAACTTACTGGTACCACCGCCATTTTACGTGCCATAATGTTTATTAAAGTAATTAATCAAATACTTTACAACAGTAGGTTTAAGCAACTTTTTCTTTCTTGAAACCGAAATGCGTTTACTTGCAATGCTTTTAAGAACTTTACGTTTGGTTTTGGTGTTTTGCACTATGTTATATGCAATCTCCGCAAATGCGTGAATCAGAAATATGGGTGCTACTTTTATAACAGCTGAAACAACTTTAGACGATGATCCACCAAGAAACTTTAACGCTGGTAAATTACGTTCAATATTTCGAGACATAATGCTAATTATATTATGAAGAAATCCTTTTTAAGAATATACAAACAACTGTTCATCGTCGGGGAATATATTCTGTCTCACTCTCAATACAGTTGCCGTTGCTGGTTTCAAATCAAGAAACAAATATCCAAACGGTTCTTTCGTTGCTTGCTCAAATGCACTTGGTAGAAAATGGGGTTTTGAAGGCCACATTTGTCTTCCCAGTGTATGAATCATTGACTGATCTCGAAAGTTGGGCAACAAAACCATATACTGAGCATTGCGGGTGATTGTTCGCATATACTTGCCTTCATGGTACAAGTTTTGGGTTACAAATATCGTACTGAGCTTGTTGTGACGCATGCGAGAAAACGCTGCTGCAAGCTTTTTATCATTTGCTGCCTCAATCATTAAGTCATCCAGTACACAGATTGTGTGCCCATTAGATGAGGGAAACTCTGTGGGTATGCCTTCGTAAAGTTCTAAATTTGGTATTTCAGTAATCATATTACTATAAATATCTTGAAAAATACTGTAACAGTATAAAATTTTATCTATCTTTTCATCGAAAAGGTTGTGTTTAAGTAATTTGTAAATCCACTGCGTTTTTCCACTCCCGGTTTGTCCACTTACAACACACGTGAACGGTAATTCCAGAGGTAATAGTACGCTATCAGTATCACAAGTTTGAACGTCAACGTGAGAAACTGGTGGTAAATTTTGCGGTTGAGCTCTACAAGTTTTCTTATGTCTATGCAAATGCTGACGAGAAGTATAAGCACGATTGCAGCTGATACATACATGATTCATAATTATCAGAGATTATACATGATCAACCCTTTTTAAGAACTTTGTACCCCTATTATATACCTATTTGCTGTATTTTGTACCCCTGTTGACCCTTATTGTATACCCATAGCCGATTTTTGTACCCATATTCTGTACCCCTATGTACCCCTTTCCTTTACGACTACGTTTTATACCCATATTCTGTACCCCTGTGCACCCCTACTCTATAGCTCTACGGGTACGGTTTGTACCGCTATTCTATACCCAGGGTACCCTTATTATGTACCCCTGTACCCCGTCTTTGTATACACCACGTTTACGCTGTATGCCAAAATTTGTATCCCTATATTGTAGCTCTGCACCCCTATTTTGTACCCGTATGTGTCTATGTATGTATATCCCTATGGGTACGCTTTGTACCTCTAGATAGGTCGCAAATCGCGTTCATGTACCCATGAATTCATTGACTTGGCGTACCCCAACCACTTGACTAGGTATTCTATCCCTTTCTTAGTCTTGCGCTTTGGTATTATTTTTTCAATTTTATATTTATCATCTGCAACATATACTTTTTGAAGCTCCTGAGTATAAAATCTACCTAAAATAGTTTCATTATTTGCATTATTTATCTCATATACCGGAGGGTTGAATGGAAGTTGATTATTGACTGTAAATACTTCACGAGACCAAAGCTGATTGAAACCACGTTCAAACGGTAAACGCTCTTTAGAAATTCTCACAACGTCACCAAGTTGAAATTTATAACGTATATCAATGTCATTAGCTGGGAATAGCTTCTTTCGTATATCATCCTCATCATTAACTGTGACTATGGAGGGAATAAATCCATAACTATTTTCAGTGTTATTATATGTTTTCACTATACTTTGCAAATCATCTATATATCGCCGAGAATTACGAGCTGTCATCGACTTGTAGATTTTACTCTTTAGTGTACGTATGAATCGCTCTGCAATGCTTGCTTTGGTTTCTTTGTTCTTTGCGGTGTATACATTAATACCTTTACTTCTACAATAGTCATAAAATAAGCTGTTAACAAATTCTTTACCGTTATCAGTTTGAAAGTTATCGGGTTTTGTTTCTTCAAACACTGATTTGAGAGCTGGTAGAATGGTATTTGCCGCTTTGTTTTTTACTGGAACAACCCATGCATACTTTGAAAAACAATCAATCACAACAAGCAAGTACTTGTAACCATCGTTGTAGGTTGTAAGGTTCGACATGTCAGCTAAATCAGTTTGAAACAAATCCTGCAAACCCTTAACCACTGTGCGTCGCCGTTTAAATCTAAGTCTTCGGGGTTTGTGCAAAGTATAAGTTTCTTTTGCTCGTAACCAATCCCGTACTTGTGTTAGAGTAGCTTTAACACCAAGCTTTCGAGCCTCTACGTATAATTTAGGTGCTGTGGAAAACCCCGCAACGTTGGTTGCATCATAATATATCCCTTTCAACTTCTCATCCATTGCAGTTCAATAATGTCAGTAATAATAAGCTTTTAAGACATTCCTGCATGTTTAACACCTTTGCAGTGCGCAGGTTGTCTATATCAGCTCAGACAAAGCAACAAGGTTCGATAACATAATTTATTGAATTAGAACATACATATGACACACTATACTACATGATACAATACAAACGTACACACAAAATGTTCAATGATCATTACGCATACACTCCAATAAATTTAAAAACTCAATATCGCAATGTCCATATGCATATGATGATACGCCGTCACTCGTGATATACCGTTTGTCATCGAATGCTGATAGACTAGTTTTATTTAATGTCACTGTATTCAGTATGGGCTTGTTCGCTTGAATCATATTCATTTTGTGTCGCATCATATCACTATAGAATAAGGTGTCAACATAGTTCTGGTGTTTGATGTCTTTACTAACCACCGCTTTCTTAATACCCTTTGCCCGTTTCTTTTCGACATCCCCGCATTTGATGCTATACATCTTTGATCGTAGTCCCACAAACTCTTCAATTGGTACCCCCGATGTTTCGTCTTTCATCTTACCCAAAACTTTCTTATTCACCGTCGAATGTAGTTGGTGTCCTTCTGGGTAGTCACTAGTGTCGAAAAATGATGAATTTGCTTCCATATCGTTGTAGATATCATCGGTGCTAACTTCATAGCATAATGAGTCGGTATCTGTGAAGAGAAGTCGACATTGGTTGCCGTAGAATGCCTTCATATAGTTGTAATGAAATTTATACATGAGAGTCTTTGATAGATCGAGGACCGTGAACCCGACGTAGATAGGTTTGCACAACTTGACTGTCTTCCGATGCATTTTTACAGCGACGAGGTCTTCATTGAAGATTGATGACATTGCATAACGAGGGTTTGCCACCAATTTCGCGTATCTCTTCTCATTCGTTACTAAATGAATATCCACATACCCCCTCACATTTTCCATAGTTTTACCAAATACTGCATTGTTGAGAAGTTTATATAAGTCTTTTTCAAAGCCACTATATGCCATCTTTCGCATTTCTGTGTTGAAAGTGATGTACTGTTACATCCACGCCCATTGGTAGAAAGACACGACACGGTGTACCTTTGTGAGTTTCATGCCTAATTTAAGATATTGTTGGAGATTGCGAATGTGAACCGTGTAATGTTCTTTGTTCTTGAGGTTGGGGACCAACTTTGTGACCGCTGCATTTGATACGTTTAATGATTCCTTAATGTCCATGCAATATGACGATAGTATTTCATGAGTAATTTCCATCCGTTCTGGTGCAAGGGGGTAGTCATTGTGTAGATCATGAAGCTCCTCGGGATACTCCAAATCTACCTCCAAAACATAGCCAATGTCTCCATTCGTATCCACCGTTTCCCAATCGATAACATCCATCTGTTCGCGATCTAACCATTTGAAAGTATGACATGGTAATTTTTGTATCATCGACCATCCGTAAAGATTGTTTGCATCGAGGTACATGATGTAGTTATTTGGAAGTGAGGAGTCGTATCCAGCGACATAAGGGTTGTTCGCCCTCGCGTATCTGTGCGATATTACCGAAACGCCACCACGAATCCCCTGCTCGAAGAACGCATACATGTCTGCGTCATCAATAAGATCCAGTTTGACTCCGGTACACTTGAGACATGCATCCCATGCGAAGCTGGGGAGAGTAATGTAGTGCACGGGGTCGAGTTGGTATTTGTCGAGAGCGAATCGTCGAAAGTTTTCAAAAACGTCGCATAACAATAAGACATCGGTTTTGAGGTAGATATCGTGGTATTCTCCCATGTTTTGAATGCCAAATTCAACCCAAACTGCTTGCGCGTGCTTGTAGTCTTCGTAGCTAATACTATCCTCGCTAAGAGACGAATAAAATGCCGACTGAGGAGGTAATTCTGTTTCGCTAAATCGTTGCATGCTATCCATGTACTCGTACGGGTATACTCCTTTACGAAGAATGAGATCGACTTTGTTACCGAACGTTTTTCTGGTTGCCGTGAACGCATCCATATCTTTCTTCTTGAGATTGTCTGTAAGTGTTTGAAGTGATGAGGGTAGAAATTGAATTGTGTCGATAAAGCGAATTTTCCATCCAATCTTGTCTTCATCATCATCATCGTCATCGTTTCCCAAAATAAAGTCTATGCCATCTGCATGCTCATCCCAACATTCGTCATCATCATCGCAATCTTCATCTGCTTCATCCATTATGAATGGGTTTTTACAACCATGACTTTGACCACCTCTACATTGTCGGTTTTTTATCGCCTTCTTCGATTTGCTTTTGATACTGAACGTCATATAGTCCTCCATTCCCTTTGCAATACATTCTATTTCAAGACCCATCTGCTTGCATATCGCTCCGATTTCTTGCATAATGAGATGACCGTCGTAACGCCGTAGATTGTGGAATAGCACTGTAACATCACGACTTAATCGATAGCCTATGTTGCACTTAAGATGTGCCGCACCACGGTATCCTCCGCATAGATGACAATGATCTTTTGCCTTGTCACCCTGCTTTAACCATCCACCACATAAGTAACACATTGTTGCATTTCGGTGATTTATGCAATCTTCGTCCGTCATTATGATAGACTTCTGGTGATCCATATACTTTTGTTGATATACGGTCGCCAATTTGATTATTTGCTGGAGGAAATTCTTGACTACATCCTCACCTCGATATATAATGGGTTCCCCAACCTCCAACATACCGCTGCAGCAACCAAACACCTCTAATAGTCCAAATCCACATGGGGTATGACATTCATAAGCGTTCTTGTATGATTTTGAGGGTGTGGGTTCGGTAGTGTCAATCTTTTGGAGAATACACTCGAAATCAGCATAAATAATGTAGGGTGCTCGCTGCATACGATGTAGATTGCTGAACTCGAGTTTTGAGTTGCTTGGGGGTACTTCTGCTCGAGTTGGTTGACTGTTTCGACATCGTTGCATGTGCTCGTCCCGTTGTTGTTTAGTATAACATGGAATTAAACACCTGCTACAAAAAATTTTTTGTGTTCATAGTTCCTCTGATCAAATAAGAGAGCGTCCAAGCTGCGCACTAAGCAATAATGATTCTTGTATAGTAGAAGATGCACATATTTTTCATGTTGAGTGTTTGATATAAATAGTGGGTATATGACGCCATCGTCCTCCAAACCATACACGTTAATTGCGCTGTTGTTCTGCCGCTCGAATCGAGGGACATCTTGAAGTGTTACTGGGTACGTAATTCCTTCCATATTAAGATCGTCCATATGTTTTTGATAATTGCCGACACGTTCCGGATGTTGCTTGTAGTCGAATGGGTGTAGTGCTGCCAAAATTGACCATGCAAAGCATTTGTTGTCGCTATTTTGTACGTTGAGAATCGCGTGTTTGTTGCGAATTGACTCTGGAAGTTCTTTGTACGATGACCCACGCAACGGTTGGTATGTGCTGATGTGAACATCTGCATGTTTGACGTCATCCAATATCCAACCGGACCCGCGTGATTCGAAATCTTCGAGCTTCTTAAGTATCTCGTTGAAAACGCTTGTGATCTCAACTGTGACGTTTGACCCGGGAAGAATTGTTCGGACTTTGTTGTTGAAATGTGCCGTCATCGTCGATCCATCGAGTTTGTGTAGTACGCATTGAACACTGATCCATAATTTGATCCCACGGTGATGTTGTTGTTGAATTAACTTCTCCACTATGACTTTTGATTGCTGGAGAAACATTGAGAGATCAGTGACGATACGCTTGGGTATGATATAGTAACTCCGAATGTAGCCTTTGAGAGCCTTGATCCATTCGAGTAACTGCATTGAATCCGTTTCTTCTACAACCTTTGACCGCTGTGCGCACCCATTGATTTCGTTCGCCATCGTCATTAGATCGTCAAGATCGTCTTCGACACGTCGCACCTTGACCGGTTGATCTTCACTTTCGACCTTTGACATCCGCTTCCTCGATATAGTTGATGTTGATTGCGGTTGTTTTTCCACCACTACTGATTGATCCACCACCAATGCCTTGTGATACTTTGAGACATGACGACTGTGATTGTCCTTTCTGGTGAATTTTTTGCCACAATGAATACAACTAATTGCCATTTCGCCGTGAATTGATTGTTTATGTCGTCCCATATGATCACGACGCGTAAAGTTGATACCACATATATCGCATACGAATACCATGATTGCTTTTAAGAAATTAGCTTATTAATACTGTGTTAATACTAAGTACTGAAACAAAGAGCTCGATAATATAGACGACCGTTCTGAACCAACGCAAACGAAAGAATGACAAAATACTGTGTATACATGGGTTTATATACCATCCGACAAAACCAGACGCTGGTAGGTATGCAATAGGAAATAGAGAAGTTTTTTACCACCAGTACAGATATGTCGAAATTACATGTGCCCCCTCCCTCAATCAAAATACTACTATTCTGCGAACATTCTGAAAATAATCCGCAAGTCCGATAGATGTGTTGCCCAGTCGAAAACAATGCTAATTGGTATAATTTGATTAATTTTTAAATTATTGAGCTATGTCGGAACTATTGCTGAGATTCTTAAGGCTCCTCTCGAAACCAACGAAGAGCAACACGCGTGAAATCGTGCAGTATTCGTCGAATTTACTTTGTACTGCACACCAAAACGTTACTTCCTGAATTAATTTACATTTTAAGTATCGATGAGCAACTGTTGGTCCCCGCGGGATAACGAACACCTAACGTTCGGGTCAAACTCATGTTTACTAACCATTGAGCTATGTCGGAACTATTGCTGAGATTCTTAAGGCTCCTCTCGAAACCAACGAAGAGCAACACGCGTGAAATCGTGCAGTATTCGTCGAATTTACTTTGTACTGCACACCAAAACGTTACTTCCTGAATTAATTTACATTTTAAGTATCGATGAGCAACTGTTGGTCACCGCGGGATATCGAACACCTAACGTTCGGGTCAAACTCATGTTTACTAACCATTGAGCTATGCCGGAACTATTGCTTAGATTCTTAAGGCTTCTCGCTAAGAGAGCGAACAACAACACACATGCAATCGTGCAGTATTCGTCGAATTTAGTTTGTACTGCGCACTAAAACGTAATTTGTTGTTGTCGAACAACTGTAGGAATTAAAGGGTTAAACATGTGGTGTACTAAATTTTGATTAACCCATTACTTCCTGAATTAATTTACATTTTGAGTATCGATGAGAAACTGTTGGTCGCCCCGAGGTATCGAACTCCAAACGTTCGAGTCAAATTCATGTTTACTAACCATT
>JASANE010006695.1:0-54314 GCA_030248225.1 Trileptium ribeirensis
CCCCAGGGTTCTTGTCTAGAGCGAGTAAATTTGAGTGGGACGGCGTACTAACTACTGAACGGAGATTTATCCAAAGCTTAGATTTACCACTCGCCGCTGCGGCGTTGCCCTAACGGGTAGCGAGATCCTCCCGCTAACTTAGGAAAGCTTTCCTTGAGCTAAACTTGGTCAAAGACCCATAGATTGGAATTTGTCCTTGGGTTCACTTCTGATTTTATTATTTAATTGCCGGTTTGGTTGCTGTCCTAAACACATATCGCCGACTATAAGCTTCACACCATAACCCTTTATTTAGACAAATTGCACGTTATAGTATTCGGATAACCAAAACAATTTATGTACAACAGATTACATGGGTACCTCGCAGGGCACCTGTGAAATATTTAGGTATCGAATGGGTGATGTGAATCCCCATTTATCCCCATGTAAAAACCGATTCTGTTCGTACCCACAGTTTGTACTCTGTGGTCCGTCTCACCCGCCTGACAGGAGATCGAGATAAACTTTCTCCTCCGACTACCTTGTCCACCTTGCCTGTGAGACACCCTACGCCCTTGTAGTTGAACACTCGTTCCAACTCATATTTATTTGATTTGTGCGGGGACCATTCACTGAGTCCGGAAGTCAGCTGCGGATCTCTAGAATTGTTGAGTTATGATTGCAAGATCTGCCTGCGCCAGGGTCAAGTTAAAAATGCGGGTCATGATCAAAAGGGGAGGCGCTGCCGCGTCTCCCGATTCTTCGGCTGTCTTGTAATAATCTCCTGAATCAACGATTTTGACATGTAAAGATGGCGCTGTACGAAACCCACCGTGTCTAAACGGTTTATGGGTCCGCGCCTATAAATTTCTTTCACAGAAAACTTTGGGGAATAATCACTTTGTAGTCTTCTCAGCTCAGGGCCGTCGCTCACCTAACGGGTGCGAACACAGGAGTTTCCTTAAAATTTGGTCTCGACTATACGTGGCAGCTGACTCCGTCTCGTTTCCTGTCTTGGTCATACTCCTCTCCGAGCGCCTTTAATTTGGCCGAAGGCCCGCAGTCATTTGCAAGCATGGACAGGGCACGTGCTGCCGCACCCTCAACGAATTGCTGCATTTGAGTACCAAAAGAGACTGGTTGTGATTTAAGCTTTAAAAACACTTTGGATACCCCTGCGTGGTTAGAATGATAGATTTGTAAAGCCGTAAGAAATGGGGACAACAACGCACGAAAAGGTCCTGATACGTCACTCCCTATGGAGCGACCGCATCGACCAATCGCTAGTTGTTACATTGTTAAAATTGCATGACGGAGTGCTCTACCGTGTCTAAACGGCCTGAGTCCCGTCTTAAAATTTTTTGGGGTTAGTTAGCTGACATTTTTATTCGGAGCGAAACGAATCTCAGAGTAGCAGCTCAAATTTCTGGGGCTAGCGTCAGGGGTTCCATTCTCAAATTTTTGTTTGCATTGTTTCCGGCGTGCAAATGACTGCGTCCGTCCCGAGCGGACCGCTCTCTCTCTCTCTCTTTCTCTTCTTCCCCAATATTGGGTCTTTAAGCCGTGTGACCTGGAGTAGTTCGTGTAGATTGTCCTATGACTTAGGCTCAACTCAGGCTATGAAAGTTGACGTGGAATGGAGCACGAGTCAAAAGAAGCTCCAGGGTCTCTTGAAAGTCGGCTGAAAAATCGTAAACGTGTTTAATGCCAGTTTGTGGCGGAATCCTAAACCAATGCATGCAAATTACCAAAGTCTTCTACCGTGTCTAAACGGCCTGGAAGACTAGTTTTGAAACAACTTACGGGGACTCGGTTTAGACGAAATGCTCAGGGTCGAGATGCTCGAATTTTGGTGGGGAAAGCCTAGCGCTATCTTGTGCTTATGCTCAATTTTTATCTGCCTTAGCGGCTGCCTCCAGGTCAACACGCTACTAGTTTTGTATTCAAACCTTACGTCAAAACCTTACCCCTCCCGTGTGTTTTCTTACCCCGTTTGACATCACTAAAATAAATTTTCGCCCCCCGGGTCTGAAAAAAAAAATGGCGCCCGGGGGGGGGGGGAACAAGCGGGCAATTAAGATTTTCGAAGCAAATTTGGGCGGGAACTTCGATCAAATGCGGCGGCACCGAAGGTAGGGGGGAGCACCCGCCGCCGGACGCCGCACCAACAACCACAACCCCGGCCCCTGCTGGTTAAACGAAAAACAGAGAGAGGCCCCGAGAGGGGGACTCCGCCCCGTCCACGCAGGGTGGGGGCCACCCGGGGAAAAGAAAAAAAAAAAAAAACAAAAAAAACAAAAAATGAAAAAACAAAAAAAAGCCAAAAACGCCGAATGAAAAAAAAAAACACCACACCGCCACCGCCCACGCGCTTCGATTTTACGGCCCGGGCCCCCCCCCTTTCCACCCCCTTTTTTACCCCTCCCCCCTTCTTCCCCTCCTACTAAGAGAAAGACGACCCCCCCCACCCCCGCAGGGTCTCACCCTAACTATCGAACCGAAAACCGGGGCCACTTAACTTAACCGGTCCGAGCAGGACCTCGATAACCCTCCCGGGACACCAAAAATTTCTATTTTTAGCTCTCAAAACGGCCTCTAACAGGCCACCTATTGATCCTACGCTCGAATTTCTATTTTCATCAGTAGGCGACCAGCCAGGGTATGAACCTGGTTCCGCCCCCGGCCGCCTACGATTCCTAGTTAGCCTGAAAATCTAAATAATCAATGAAATTTCTAATAAAATTTAAGCGCCCTGGGCGCTTGTATATTATAGTTTACAGGAAACCTCGCGCCTACCAGCGCGAGGTTTAGGTTGTTTACGCTGGTTCTTGGCTCGTCTCGGCTAGTCGCCTATGTTAAAATTTTGTTCTTTATAGTAGCCGCCACGCGAAGACCCGCCGTGCTAGTGGAAATTCGTGCTATGCTTGTTTTTATACATACGTGGTCCGCCGTTTTCTGCTCGAATATTTACCTCGTGCCTTTATTTATATATATGTATTTACGATTTTTCTTCTTCGCTGGTATTTGAAACTTCAAATAGCTTTGTGCAGGGATGAGAGCTCGACAGTCAGAAGGGGGGGGGTACAATAGGGGTATAAAAGGAGAAGGCCCGACGCAGCGTCGGGACCAGTCGAGAGAGGCCGCTTGAGAAGCGGCGGTTTTCTTTTGTACAGGCGGTTGTCGCCTTTGTTTTGGTTTTTCAAATTTTGAATTTTTCGCTTTTGGTTTTGTTGGTTTACCAGGGGTGGCTCCCACCGTGTAGAAACGGGACGGAGTTGCCCCTGGCGAGTTTTCTGTGTTTCAAAATTAACCAGCAGGGGTCGCCCTTGCGGGTGTTGGTGCGTCCGACGGATGCCCCGGCGCACCCGTAAGTGCGGTCCCAACGCATTTGAGCAAAGAGCACGCCAAAAATAGCCATGAAAATTCTAAAAGCTCGACTGGTTCCCCGCTCGCCGGGTCGCCATTTTTATTTCAGACCCGGGGGCGAAAATTATTTAGTGATGTGAACGGGGTAGGAAAACACACGGGAGAGGGTAAGGCTTTCAGTAAGGTGCTTGAAATAAAGAATCTAGTAGCGTGCTGACCTGGAGGCAGCCGCTAAGGCAGATAAGAATTGAGCATAAGCACAAGGTAGCGCTAGGCTTTCCCCACCAAAATTCGAGCATTTCGACCCTGAGCATTTCGTCTAACGAGTCCGCGCTCAAGTTGTTTCAAAACTAGTCTTCCAGGCCGTTTAGACACGGTAGAAGACTGTAATAATTTTCATTGATCAGTTCAGAATTCCGCCACAAACTGGCATCAAAAACGTTATGATTTTCAATCAATTCTACAGAGGACAATGGAGCTTCTTTTGACTCATGCTCCATCCGCGCCCGTTCTCGAAGTCGTAGCTTGAGTCGAGCCTAAGTATAGGAAAGTACAGGAATGACTCCAGGTCACACGCCTTAAAGACCCGATAATGGGAAAGAAGAGAGAGAGAGATAGAGAGAGAGAGAGATCCGCTCAGGAACGGACGCAGTCATTTGCACAGGAGAAATTAAGAACGGAACCCCTGACGCTAGCCCCGAAAGTTGAGCTTCTACTCTGAGATTTGATTCGCTCCGAATAAAAAGTTTTAGTCAACTAACCCCAAAATTTAAGATGGGTCTCAGGCCGTTTAGACACGGTAGAGCACTCCGTCATGCAATTTTAACAATGTAGCAACTAGCGAGTGGTCGATGCGGTCGCTCCATAGGGAGTGACGTATCAGGACCTTTCGTGCGTTGTTGCCCCATTTCTCACGGCTTTTGCAAATCTATTGGTCTAACCACGCAGGGGTAGCCGAAGTGTTTTAAGCTTAAACCACAACCAGTTTCTTTTGGTACTCAAATTGAGCAATTCGTTGAGGGTACGGCAGCACGTGCCCTTTCCGTGCTGGCAAATGACTGCGGGCCTTCGGCCAAATTAAAGGCGCTCGGAGAGGAGTATGACCAAGACAGGAAACGAGACGGAGTCAGCTGCCACGTATAGTCGAGACCAAATTTTAAGGAAACTCCTGTGTTCGCACCCGTTAGGTGAGCGACGGCCCTGAGCTGAGAAGACTACAAAGTGATTATTCCCCAAAGTTTTCTGTGAAAGAAATTTATAGGCGCGGACCTATAAACCGTTTAGACACGGTGGGTTTCGTACAGCGCCATCTTTACATGTCAAAATCGTTGATTCAGGAGATTATTACAAGACAGCCGAAGAATCGGGAGACGCGGCAGCGCCTCCCCTTTTGATCATGACCCGCATCTTTAACTTGACCCTGGTGCAGGCAGATCTGGCAATCATAACTCAACAATTCTAGAGATCCGCAGCTGACTTCCGGACTCAGTGAATGGTCCCCGCACAAATCAAATAAATATGAGTTGGAACGAGTGTTCGACTACAAGGGCGTAGGGTGTCTCACAGGCAAGGTGGACCAGGTAGTCGGAGGAGAAAGTTTATCTCGATCTCCTGTCAGGCGGGTGAGACAGACCACAGAGTACAAACTGTGGGTACGAACAGAATCGGTTTTTACATGGGGATAAATGGGGATTCACATCACCCATTCGATACCTAAATATTTCACAGGTGCCCTGCGAGGTACCCATGTAATCTGTTGTACATAAATTGTTTTGGTTATCCGAATACTATAACGTGCAATTTGTCTAAATAAAGGGTTATGGTGTGAAGCTTATGGTCGGCGATATGTGTTTAGGACAGCAACCAAACCGGCAATTAAATAATAAAATCAGAAGTGAACCCAAGGACAAATTCCAATCCATGGGTCTTTGACCAAGTTTAGCTCAAGGAAAGCTTTCCTAAGTTAGCGGGAGGATCTCGCTACCCGTTAGGGCAACGCCGCAGCGGCGAGTGGTAAATCTAAGCTTTGGATAAATCTCCGTTCAGTAGTTAGTACGCCGTCCCACTCAAATTTACTCGCTCTAGACAAGAACCCTGGGGATTGAGCTCCAGGTGTTCCCTCAAGCTACTGGCCCGGCAGCAAACCTCTTGGGGAGCTAACCAAATTTATGGTCGGAACTAGGCTCTCGAGCATTAGGCAAAATCGAGGAGTCGCGCCTCTATCTAGGATTTCAATAGAATTGAGGGAAAGGCGAGTCAGCCTTATTACCTGTGAGCAGGCTTAGGGGTTGACTCTCCCTCGGGGGACCTTCATGCCACTAGATACGTGGGCCAGAATAGGGGCCAGGCCGAACACCCTGGTTAACCCGCCGGCAGCCTGCTAAGCTAAGCGGTTCCCTTAGGTCGTCGCGTAGATCACCGGGGAGTCGTGGAAGCCGGGGTTGTCCGGGCACCACACGCCGAAAAAAATAGTGGTGCAGCTGGGATCCCTTAGGGCCAGAACTGGTCCTAGTACACTTGCGGGTGCTGTGGTGCCCGTCGGATGCCTCGCGCTCCCGTAAGTGCAACGCCCACGCTTCTGCGATCGGAGCAAGGCAATTTGGAAGAAAACTTTGGTCGGTACTAAGAACGATGACCGAATTTTACATGATTGGTAAGAGGGCAAGCTGAAGGCGCAGACCTAAATGACAAATTTCGGGCTGAGGGTACCGCGTTTCGAAAAGAGCTCAAGTGGAGCTCACATGAATTATTTCGTCATCCAGTAAGAATTGTAATTGACAAGGGGAGGTCGAAATTTTTGTCGTTTTCAAAATACTCGCGCATGCATAGTTGGAACCAGGGACCTGTTGCATTGGCTCAGGTCCGGCCCGGTTTCGATGTAAATAATATCATTGCTTATACACCCAAGTGGGTGATAATGTCGTTTCTTTTTGAACATGTGCTATTTCGGCCCCCGCCCGAACCATACGCAGTGTCACCCCTGCAGTGCCGGCTAGGCCCAGCTGCTATGCCCTGCCCTAAACTAAGATAAGACTTTGCCTCCGTCGTTCAACAGGCCCCAGGGTTACAGACCAGCCCCTCTACTCATCTAAGTCTTTCGAAAACGGGTCCTACCGCCAAGGAAGCTTCAGCTTTGGAACGTGGTTTGGGATCCAAGACTACGAATCGAGGGAATGATGGGTCAGCCTTATTACCTGTGAGCAGGCTTAGGGGATGACCCTCCCTCGGGGGACCTTCATTCCACTAAATACGTGGGCCAACATAGGGGCCAGGCCGAACACCCTGGTAAACCCGCCGGCAGCCTGCTAAGCTAAGCGGTTCCCATCGGTCTGACCAGGGTCCACCGGGGAATCGTGTAAGCCGGGGTTGTCCGGGCGTCACAGTGAATATTGAGAGTGGTGCAGCTGGGATCCCGTAGGGCCAGAACTGGTCCTAGTACATAGTAGTACATGGTTAAAAAATTTATCACTGTTGAAATAAAAATTATGTCCGTGTGCAATTTCCTATGCCGCTCTAAAGTGAAAAAACACACACACCTCACCCATGAGCACTTTACCTTATAGAGTAAACACATTATCATAGTGGTTGTAATAGAAGTATATATTATATTTTTTGTATCTTATACGAGCAGCGACAACAAAATCCCAGCACAGTACACAGATGAACACAAACAATGAACAATCAATGTTTAACTCATAAATCCGTTGTTTTCGTTTTCAAGCGCAGGACACATAAATAATAATTGGCTTAGGATATGTCCAAGGTGTATAGCTTAGGCTATAAAAGTGTGAGGTTTTGTTGAAAAAGCATAACATGCATTTAAGCTTTACATTAGCCGCAATTGTTTAATGCTAAAGATAACTGATGAAATACGCGATAATTTCTTATAATCCGAATGCAAACTGTTTCAATAATACAGCAAAATTTCTGTAGGAAAGAGCTTACCTAATAAACTCCCGCAGAATTTCAAATACCAAAATATCCAGTTTCCTGAAAAATGATTGAAGTATAAAATACGATTAATTTCGTTTTCACCACCGTCAGTTCGTGGCGTACAACTGTGAACCAACACATAAATAGCAATTCCTCAGCATTATGAACAAGACAAAATGATAATTTTAATCGTTGCCGGTTATAGTACATCGTTTTTGCTACTTTATTAAACGTAAACAAACGCTCTGACAAAAAATGTTTAAATATAATTAATCAACAAAGCGATCCCTCCGAGTATCTTTTGAATAAAGTTCGGAGAGTACGACTGAAATAAATATCGTGCTTAAGAGCAAAAAATGATTGGGAAATGTTTCAACGTCAAGGATAACAGATCGGTCCATGGATTGTACAAGTAGGTCATTAAATATTGCACAAACATATTTAATACAACTATGTTTCAAAAGCACAAACATTTGTTAAATATATTAAATACATGTTTAAGAATAAATATTTACACATATATATATTATGTAAACATTCGAAAACTAAATGCTCATTTTTCTAATTCACATATCACATTCACACATATCGACTTTTCCGACATGTCAAAATTTTGGGCATAACAATAGATTTGATTGGCTTGGCAGCTTCCTGTAGCATCATCCATTTCTAGTCTAAGCACATTAGACGCTCGATTTGCATCGAGTGCGTTTACGAGTTCCGAAAAATAGCAGAATGAACATGCTGCTTCAACCGTTATCGAATAAATTACAACACATCGTTTTTAATTTGATTCTCTTTAGAGATGCAAGCTTAATTTATCGCGTAACTTGCGCCTCTAGCGTAAAAAGTATTCAAACTATTTAGTTAGTGACGCCTTTTCAAAATCTCCCAGTCTTAGCCTCTCGGAAAGAATTAGGCTTAGGCTAGGCAAATTAAAGAAAAGGCATTATCACTGATATAAAGCATCAAATTTTGGTACTGTCGCGTTAGGCCGACAATTTCTAAAATTTTAGTTATGCATGTCTCGTTAGACCGACAGTCGCGTTAGGCCGACAAATTAAAAGTAACAACTGTAAGTGTTTAACATTAAAACAGTCTCATTAGGCCGACAACTTAAATTATAACACTACGTATGCATGTATAGATAGGCTTACCTATTTTAAAGACGGTGCTGTACGTAGTCAAGGAATGAGATTATTTCTTGATCCATAAGATGTCCAAAATATGTTGTCCTTGCGAACCCGGTTCTTCGAAAATTTATAGCAGAAACCGCGATGCAATACGCTTCGGTATAAAAGAATCAAGTTGCCATACTTACTACGAATGAACTCTGGAGCTGCCAAGCTAGACATTGTGGAACAAACTTATTAGTGAACGCAATGATTGTCGACGGGGAAAACTGACTTATTGATGCAGAAATAAGTAACGAATTAGTTCGAGCAACCTAATTAATTTATCTCGATATGTTGTGTAATACTCATCGAAGCGGAATAATTGTCCCATGCGTCAGTTAGTGATGCATTATGTTATGTTTTGAATGCGTGAGAAAATGTGTTATTTAGTTTTACTAAGTTAGAAAACAAAAGTTCCGTAACTAAGCATAAACCACTTGCTAACAAAGCATAAGCACTAACACCACTTGCTAAATGTAGCCTGTTACAGGTTCTTAAATTTGACTTTGTCGGCCTAACGCGACTGTCGGCCTAACGCGACACAATCTTATAAATTTGACTTTGTCGGCCTAACGCGACTGTCGGCCTAACGCGACACAATCCAAATTTTATAATCCGTCCCACTAGCTACATTGTGCCATATATATCCGTATCGAAGAATTTACATGGACACGAATGACCATATATATTGCAATTTCAGATTTGCGTATTCGACCGGTCGTCACTACAAATTGGTAAAATTTCATTCATATTTTTCATGTACATTGCAATGTTCATAAATTTCACTCATATGCATTTCATGTTGTTTGCCGTATGGCGCAGTCACTGCTCAACATAGCGATAAATATAACAAACGATTACATTATAAATTAAATTAACTTTCAATTTTCTTTCACATAGGTCTTACAAATTTTAATTTTACAACAAACAACCGTTGCAATTTAATGTACTCTACTCGAACGAATGAAACGCTAAAATACGTTCACCACCAGGCTTGCTATTTCTAAAATCTGATGACACCATCTCAATATGTGAATGTGTATGCCGGGCTTTTATGGTTTTCTTTGTCGTTTTACCAATAACAAATATCCGAATCGACCGCATACACATAATGTAGTAGTAGACGCAATAGCAATAGTAGCAATAGATAGAATTCATTTATTCACAATATTATAGCAAGAGTTCATGATGGAACTAACATATATATGTCAATCATGTTGATTGCCAAATTTTGCAGCAATCAATGCAACCTTTAGGGGTTTAACTGAAATGCATGCTATGCCGCCCATGATATATTGAACCTAAGCTTTACCATAAGATCTTATATAATTCTCAGATTAACCCTAAGTCATGGTGCTACTGCCCTCGCCCCTTACACGAAACCCGCCGTATTACACTGTTCCTGTTTTTTCTACCCATGTTAAGTACGCCCCCTAAAAGCAACGCTATCCAATTTTTTTTACATAAATCGCAACTCTTAGAGTACCAGATCAAAATATCACCACCACCACAATTATCATGGACTCTTGACAATACTTTTAGCACTGATACTGAACTCACATAACAAAACTTCACCGCTACAATATAGCACTGAAACATGACTCAAATAAATAGAATTGTTATTATTCACAATATGTGTACAATAATATGCAGATACGAGAATGAAAATTGGTCAACCGACCAATGATAAAATCTTCGCCCATAATAACCGAATCAAATGCTCTTCTATTTGACGAGAACCCTTTTTATTATCCACTGTGACCGGTTTCATAAATTACATATATATTTCTCAACTTGAAACCAACTACTATTCCGACTGTTTGCAAATCGGATTTATCTTAACAGTCATTGCTAGGGTCATCAGTTGGCAACTGGTGTCAAACTCGGCGTTAGGGTCGAGTTTTGCAGTAAAAAGTTCACTTTCTGATATATTACATGCAATCGAATAAGCTAAACCACTCCGAGTTATAGATCTTACGTTATCCAGAAGTTTTTAGGTCCACCAAATGATAACTCACCTATTGATTTGCGAATATTCGCACTATACTATACAAAGTATGGTGCACCATAATAGCCTTATCGGCTATGTTTCCTCTCGCATTGCAAGTTATTAGTTTTGTTTATTGTGTTATATATGATAAATTAAACTTTTTTAGCCTAACAGATATATAAATTTATATAAAACATCAGCTAAATATATGAAACATACGATTGCGCTAGTGCTTTCCCAAATGCTAATTTAGCATCCGTTTGGTAAGCAAGCAGACGTCTGACCGAAATTATTATCACCTCGCCCACTTTTGCCTACAAATTTTGTGTCACTAATTTAGCATCCGTTTGGTAAGCAAGAAGACGCCTGACCGAAATTATGACCTCGCCCACTTTTGCCTACAAATTTTGTGTCACTAATTTAACATCCGTTTGGTAAGCAAGAAGACGTCTGACCGAAATTATTATCACTTCGCCCACTTTTGCCTACAAATTTTGTGTCACTAAGTGAGCATCCGTTTGGTAAGCAAGAAGACGTCTGACCGAAATTATTATCACCTCGCCCACTTTTGCCTACAAATTTTGTGTCATCTTTTTGTTTTGGAAGTAACTATTTATATATTTTATCATATTAGTGAGAAAATGAAAATTTCGTCGTTGGTTCAGGTGTTGGAAACAACTCCCCACGACAAAGTAAAACATACCCAATCAATTCGGTTTGGCAAAAGCACCAAATGTTTAATTTCTAGAACATTATAGCCTATACATACATATGCATGCCTTTTCTTTGACATATCAGTGCCGAAAAAGAACACTTCCTTCAACATCTCAAACAAATGATAGTAAGCTTCACGCTACGGAGACACAGCAAAAATTGTAGACATAAAAATAAACAAGTATATGCTATCCATTGTATTTTCAACTGTATTGTTATAACAAGTGATGAGATTTTGATCAAGCGTTATTTTTAACAACAAAAGTACATAGGTACGTAGACTAAAAATATATATGTGTAGAATGAACAACAGCTGTTACCACAAACAAATAAATTACAGCTCGAAATCATTACAAATTCGAAATTGCAGCTAGAAATAAAATAAGGTAAAAAATGTAGGCTTTTTCGGGGATTTCGGTCTCTACCGTTGAAGCCAACATTCCAGTCATAGTGTCAAACTAATACATCACTTCTAGACTAAATTAATATTCTGAAAGTTTCAGCTTGAGATCAAGAAAAATAGGTGGAGAAACGCAAATCCATCTTGCAGCCCGGCCAGAATCAACATCATAGCGACCGAAAGAACCTGGTACAAAGCTAGCTACTGCATAGTAGCTTTATACAATATCGGATCCAAATTTACAGGCCCGCGCCGAGAGTACTCTTTCAATATATATACATATTCTATATAAGCAGATCAGACGCAATGTGAACGCGGAAATTTAGTTTCATATATTTATATACTTAGTACAAAAATATGTACGCAAAGTCCTAAACAAAGAAACGCCGCCCCCATTTTGTAGAACACGCTTCAAAAGTCATTGCTATCATGAAACGTGTTTACTTCAGTTGATATATTGCTACACACATTGAGCACAAATTTCGTATTGTAGACGTGTTGTGCATATACTTCCGCTCTTAAAGTGTTGAAACGATGAGGCCCCGAGACCCCATATATTATTTGCTGAGGCCCACATGTACTATAGAGACCTGCAATTTTGCTCAATTGCCCCGGATTTGATAATCTCCCAATGATCGAACTGATCTGATTAAACATGTGGAAGACGGGATTATATGTGTATACGCATTTTTACTGCTAAATTCATTTTGCGTAAGAACATGAAGCAAATTTTACATTCGCAGAATACATGAAACTAAAACGACCACAATGACGACGATATATATCCAGTTTCTCAGTTTCATAAGTAAATTGTAGTAATTGCACAATATTAATAATTACATGCATCATACTAAAATATTATTTTATTACTACATTTACTATAAACTGTCAATTACCCTAGCAGAGGAAAAATAAACAAATACTGGAGCGCCTTACGTGTACGTCGTAATAGTAAACGCCAAAAAAAACCAAAACTCTTCGAAAATAAATAAATATATATAGTTAATAATAGATAACAAAAATACATACTACATTTATCAATAAAATTTACATATTTTGTATCCATTATTAGAATTTTTACATGCACAAGAACACGTTAACAAACAAAGTGGTAATTATCGTTAAAATAGTCGATACCACTAAAAAATATAAGCTACGTCCCTGTAATACATTCGGCGTCTATAAATTATAATCTTTCCGTCAACGACCAAAAAAGCCGCCATTACGATTTACTGTTTTATTACTACAAAAACACCGCTGTTGAAAGAATAAAATCGTCCTTTTTAAAGTTTTTACAGGTAGCTAACATGAGTCAGTCCGTTAGGCTCTTGATATATATAGTATAATAATTGTCACGCCAGGACACCCTGTCAATCAGAGAATAAGATTAATGGTGATGTAACATCGGGGTTTTTGCACACCTGGACTAGGCAGAGCAGCCAAAATGTACAGGGCGTCAAGCGCCACAGTTCCAACGCCCTGGAATAAGCTCGATCGAGTCCCTCTAAGTTTTTAGGGTAAAAACCTAAGCCTAACACACACATATTAACACTTATCTCGCATTCCATGATAACTGCCGGGCTCCTAATCCTAGATAGCGTAACGAGTTGACGAAGCCTGCTGCGCAAGCTTAACGCCAATGCTGAAGTTCCCGCCTCTACCAGAGTGAACGCCCACTCCCAGGAATGCTGTTGCCTCTGGTAATTCCGTAATAATAATTATGTATGCACAGTCATTATATAACTATTTTTATGTTCATTTAAGTACCCTACTATTAGGTCTAAAATATCTAAAATTGACGTTTCATAACATCGATAATTTTGCTTGCTAAAGACCAGTATGCAGCATGATTTCATAAAATTTGTCCCAAAAATAGCCCTTTATTTTGTACTTCAGCAACCCTATCGCCTCAAGTCTTTCGCCCTGGTTCCCAAGGGCCGAGGAACGTAGCCAAAAAGCCTGACCTAGCGATAACACAGGAAAATACGTGTATACAAGTACATCCTTGACTCGTTACAAAAGAACCCAAAATACACAAACCAATAATGCAATATGTATAGTTTCCGACAGCAGTAGACATACCACAGACAGTTGTTATAATTTTGAGATGAATATCGAAATCAAAACTTGTACAACAAAAATCGAGACGCTAATAATGTGGTGCCGAGAAACACACCCTGTCCACACACAGGTACTTACCTCAGATCGATATTGGTGCGTCTAAGTAAACGTACAGTATGACTTAATTCAAGCCAAGGTTATATCAATTATATGGAAAAAACACATATGAAAGATTAGATAAGAGCGGACACGACATTAAATTTAAAAAATATCTCTCGAGCTGAAACAAGTTGTGAACGAAAGATGAAATCGTATTAGTAACTCACAAAGCTAGGGGGAACGTGCGAGTATGGCTACTCCGCGCCTAGTGACCATTTCGTTGTTCAAAATTCAGATCCCAGAGCTAGTTTTAAAGTAAAGTAAGTGGTAAATTTACACTACGGTCATTTTAGTCATACATCGAAACTCAAGAAGTTTTTATTTCTTCATACAATGACCACAAAGACGAAAACTTTTGAAATTTATATATCACAAATTTTAAGAAAAATTATACCTTGAAGAGTGATTTTTACGTGTAGGACACCAATATATTTGGCGCATACCACGAAAATGCATTGGTTCTATCGTCTACAGCAACAACAAAAACCTATCCGCACATTCTAATAAATTACATACATCTATATTGAAAATAAAATTCAAACTATTTTTTGGCGCTAGAATTTGTACAATTTTCCTCCGGTACAGTTCCGCATGCTAATAACTCGCTCAATCTGAGGTTAAAACAACGAACTAAAGTTTCTAGTGGGTTAAATAACCCAATAATCCTGTCGTTCACGAACAACTTGCTTAGAGAAAATGTTGATAATTTCATTCGTATGGTGTTTTTATAACATTGGCGCATAGCTCGCAAACAGAACTGCTCTGAACAGCAAATTTGCAGGTCTGTATCGGTATCTTGAGAAGCATCTATACAACTTTTTCGATGTTATGCCTCTGGCAAGAGTTATAACCTAAAATCAGGGAATAACTGGAACCAAAATTTACCGGAACCGGAACCAGCAACCGGAACCGTCCATTTAAACCGGATCCGGAACCTGGTCTTCGAAATTTATATATAGTAAAACAGATGATGGAAGAAATGAAGGTATAGTGGATTTAAAATGCATTAAAAATAACTTTTGCATTAAACTTGATGTATTGCGACGGTATTATTGCCTTTATGAAACTTTAAAGAGACTGAGGAAGCTAATAATGTTTATTTTTCGATCAAATATATCGGTTTTTGGACATTCAGAGCAAAAATGTCTTCCACTATACACCATTGCATGTACTGCGTCAAATCGAATATGCTTACAAAGCTTGGAGCGTAGAATACACACTTTCGCTCTGTCTCCAGTCGCCTCCCTTTACTACACATACGTTTGTTGTATGTTCTTCTGTTGGAAACTTAAAATTATTGGTTTATATGATTCTAAGAGAAAATAATAGATAGAAGGTAATTTTCTGATCAGTGGTCAGAGACACTGTTTAGGCTAGCGTTGAACAAACAGTGCCCGTCAGTTAGATCATAATGATGATACCTTTCTAATCAGAATGCTATAAATGAGACACACTGTGATGCTGCTCGCACAGTTTCAATAAATACAGTTCATTGCCAAGAAAGCAGTTTCTAGCTGCGTTGCAGATAACGTTATTTTACTTCAAGTTAAACTGATTTACCAAGTTTACAAGCGCACTGGCGGGTGCCTGACGCAATTTATGTTAGCCAAGCATACCCTAAGTACTTCTGCGTAAGCCATACTCTGTTACCGAGTTGGACCGGTTTAATTCAAACGTATCCAACAGACTTCTGGATGTGTAAAATAGCTGCTACAAGCATTGACCTGGCTTTGATTTAACAAACTACTGCAGGTTATTATGAAAAATTCCTGCTCAAATTATGTGCCCTACTTACGTTTTACACGGCAAATTGGTTAGTTAATCTTTTCTTTTGCTTGGTCGTATTGGAGCTTGATCATTGTATAATATATATTACATATGTTTGGATTGCAGGATAAAGCAAAAAGCGTGGAAAATTTCAAAAAAATTTTTTAAACCGGAATTCCGGTTCCGGTATGGTTTTTACCCTTTGCCGGAACCGGAACACGATTTTCGCCGGAACCGGAACCGGAATTCCGGTTACTCCCTGCCTAAAATGTTGGTGCCCAAATGGTCAAAATCGAAGTCTCAATTCGGATCGGTTTTGTGAAAATTTAAATATAAAATCATGGCTGCAGCACTACAAAGCTATGTGCATAACTACATTTCATTACGCATTGAATAAAGTTTTGCGAAAATCTATCAATCTGCCGAAAAGTCACGAGACGAACAGGAGAAGAAAAAACATTTTTTCCAATTAAACGCTATTTGAGAAAACTCCGCCGTTTAGAATACTGTTTTCATTATATTTATCATAATAATAATAATAATGGTATTGAATCCCGAAGAGCAGCAAAAACAACAAAATAATATTAAGTTATCGAATTGGTCGCCGAAGATGATAGCCCGATCATATTGAGGCCGTGGTCTTGGAGGGCGCCACAGCCCAGACTACGCAAACGAATAATGGTCGCTTTTATGGCCGCACCCGATGTTTCAATCCAAGCGGAATAATCCAAATCAAGTCAAGTACCGCCGTAGCCATACCAGCAGCAGCAACGCGATCATAACATAATTGTAGCAGAGTGGCAGCGATGAAATGTGGAACATTGTCGACCAATTAATTACTATAGTTTTAATAACAATTAGCGTCGGTGATGGCCTGTCGTCGAAATATATAATTAATAATTATGTATTTTTTACTACTATTTATGTGCAATAAACATATTTGGGTTTTGTCTTTAACAAGTTCAAAAAAGAAACAACAAACAAACAACAATATTAACGAGTTTTTTCGACAAATAATTAATCACAATAGTAATAACTAATTATTAATATAAAATTGCCATATCAATTATTACTACCATCGCAAAAAAACTGCTTTCGCACTGTTTTAAAGACCCAGACCGTAGACGTCGACAATCCATTGCACAATAATCGCAACGGCCAGTGTAAACATAACGAAAATAGTCAAAATAGCAGCAGCTTTGTGCGTGTCCGACCAGCCCTTCGTGCCGGAGCGCCCAGAGTTGGCTGCATCGGATCCCGTATCCAAAAATCCGCTGCTGCTATAGCCACCGTCGCATGAGTCCGCATTTCTAAAAATAAATATTACTACTAGCCAGTGACTGATTCGTTCTCGGCTGTATGTATGTACTTCTACTAAAATACCGACTTTTGCTAGTGAACAGTCATATAGAAATATAGTACATTATACTTGTTGTTCTGTGTGTCTATAAGGCTAGCTGTTTTTGTCAGCTATAAATTTTTTATACTGATAATCAATCACGTCATTTCACTTAGATGAATATCAATGAGAATGGTTAATGTGGCAATCGATGTCTTGTTGTGGTACATAGGGACATGATTTGTAACAAAAAACAGACATTGGACTATTTGATAGCATTGTAAAAATCAGTCATTTAATGCGCAAGGTATAGCAGCACACGAGGAAGCGGCAGGGCGTTCAGCCCTGTTACATTATCTACAAACGTATTGTTTCTAAAAATTGTCACATGATACTTAATTTATTATGGTTATTATTGTATAAACAAATAATGTGTTTTATATTATGCGGTTTTATTGCTGTGTGAATATTTTTTGCAAGCTAACTACATAGATTTGAAGTTCTTAACGCAAAATGTATGGTCAGTAAAACCATATTAAACACGCAGATTATCTTTGCACCCAATATCACATTCAAGAATACAGCATGGAACAGTCCAAAAATACAGTATGAAAAAGTCCACTTTAAATAAAAATTTTTTGGCTATCCATATCGAAGGAATACTCTAAAACTAACAAACTTAGCTTACGCTTAATTAAGAAATCATTCCCAAATCCTTAGCGCATTATGTCAAGTTTCTCCTCGAATGATCGCCCACTGTCTTGTCTCTCTGGGTTTAAAAAGCAACATATCTACAAGTGTAATCATAACTCTAACATTAAGCCTAATTTTAGCCCTGTCTCACATTTATACATTGATTTTTGTCCTATGTTACTAAAATCACGTTTCCCCCACAGTTATACAAGGGGAGTTCGAAATTTGACATGAATTGATGCCTATTTATAGTTCATACAAAACTTAGGGCAGCCAAGATAACAATAAATTGGAAAATTCACGCTTCAGCAACGGTATTAAAATATACAATAATGACTACTCTGTCACATAAGAAATTATTAATACCATTTTGCAATATTATTCGAACACCAAAATGAAACCATGCGTATAAAAGTGCAGTACAAATTACTACTATGATGTTTTTATAAATCGTAGTAAAGTAAAATATTTCCCGACATCCACACGTTGGTGTAACGACAGAGTTAGTAGTAGATTCGATAATCAAATGTTTCTCGCTACGATCTATTTCTCGCTGCATACTTTTCTCAACTCGCAGTGAATGTGCACAAAAAAGAAATCGGCAATCACTAAAGAAAATATAAAATACTGAAAGAAAAAATGCCCAATCGTTCTAGTAATACCACGACAGTTGCGGACAATAGCCTTAATAGAAATATATAATCTTCGTACGCACAGACACATACAAACAAACATATACAGCGCAATACATGTAGGCATACATACATACATACAGATCGCAATACAAATACATTATATTTTACATTACATCGTATTTCTACCGCAAACTATTTTGCATTAAGAAATTATTAGAATCAAAATTCATTGATACACGTTAAATGAGCTGAACAGTGACCCGTTTTTGACATATATGCGTAACTTATAATAAAATAACTTTTTGTAAAAATGCAAATAATCGCTAGGAGTGCATAAAAACTGTTAAGTACTATTCTTTTAGGCAGCTTTAACGACCATTTCTCGAATTATAGTCACAAAACAAAACTACTTACTATATACACTACAAAACGCTTCGCATTAACTATCAAAGTTTTACGATGCCAACTTAGAACAGTAAAAAATAAAGTAAAATAGCATAATGTCGTCGTTGAAATTTAAAAATAATTGCCATTTATATGCCAGTACCTTGCGTTATCGTCAAGGTGGTAAATACAGATTGTTGCACATTAATTTAGAAATCCATACATAGCCACTGTGATCGTCAACATACAAATTAAGCCGAATATCAGCAGTGCCGCTTTTTTAACACGCGTGATGAGATATTTCCGCTTACTGCTCATTTTGGGACTCACGATATGCAATTACACGGAGGATGAAGTAGCTCAACTAGATGAGACCAATAACATCCATACAGCTCATATAGGCCCATTTAAAAACCCGTTTGACACAAACCTTAAATCTTAAAAGAGCCGGCAACGCAAAGCATTATATAAGTTTATAAAGGCTTATTTTCTCTAGAGCCCAAGTATTTTTGACTGAGTTGTCGACACCGCACTGGTTGTCCAGCTACAATACACTAGTCAATCTATCTAGATTGCAGCGAGTAAATACTGAAACATAGGTACACAACGCCTTTTGCGTGTACAGCAAATTTGCCCTCGATTGCATACGTTTATATGCTATTGTGGATATTACACAATACCGCACATGTTCGAGCAAACCTAATACCGACAACAAGTTTCCCATGCCCGAAAACCACCAAGTGCAACCTATTAGCCTGCCAGGGCGTCACAATAAAATTAAGAATTTTGGGTCGAGGAACCATGGGGATGTCATAGCTGAACAAATAGAACCATGCGTCGTAAAGCAAAAACCAACACCAGAAATAAGCTTCATATGCCCGAAAATCCCCAAAGTGAAACTTTTCAGCCACCCGGGACGTCAGAACAAATTTTCGAATTTTGGGTAGAGGAACCAAGAGGGTGACATAACGAGGAACCAAGAGGGTGACATAACGAGGAACCAAGATGGTACCATAACGAGGAACCAAGACGGTGCCATAACTCAAAGCCCATAACTCCAGAAGCGGAGCGTTATTCGAAAAACAAAAAGACGCATCGGCATTAGTCATTTTGCTTTGAAATAAATCTAACCAGAGAAAAATTCGAAAGTTAAGATAAAAATAACATTGCTTCCGTGATGGGTACTAAAACGGGATAAAAACCCATCATTTTGACCTCTGACCCCAGAACCAGACTTCAAATCAAAAACGCTGGCTGTTGTACACGGTAAATGCCGATTCGAATGAACTCAAGATCATGAAAATCAGTTAAATCATTCCTGAGTTAAGATCGATCACACACAGACGAAATTTAAAAGCTTTCAAAACTGCAACACAATCTCCACTAAGTTACACTACGCTCTGATAACGTTGCTTTTCGGGCAACTTCGCGACCCGACACGAGCCTCCTCAGTACGCTTTTTCTGGAGAAGGTGTTGGTATCGGACTTAACGCCTAACTATGGGCACAAATAGAGATTTCATACTTTTAAGAGAACCAACTAATCCGTCCAGCACAAAAGTTTAATTATGTGTGTCAAACTAAACACAATAACGAACATCGGCAAAGTTCACCACTACGGTTAGTAGGTTCGTCTCTTCGCTCATTACACCCACTACACTCAGGATAACTACGAAAAAATAAACTGCAAGTAATACGCACAGAGACAGAAAAGGGGAAACATTTTGAGGTTAGGTTGCGCCCTGATGCTATTTCAAGGCATCAAACCGAGCATAAAAAAGCCCTTTTAATGTCCCCGAAACAGTAATACATCTGCAATATATTAAGGGCAACGTGACGGCCACTGTAAGAATTCAAAGCCGTATGACCGCAGCAGGGTTTTTGTGTTTTTCATAGTGCAAAAACACACTGAAATTAGAAAAACACACCTAAATTTCAAAAAACACACATTTTAACACAGCATGAATTTTGAAAAACACTGGACCACAGGCAGAGCAACTAGGATCATGGGCATGAAATTTCAAAAACTAAAATTTGACTACATGAATAGCAAAATGAATGTCACAGCCTTCACCCATCGCAGCGGCGATCTGAAATTAAAGGAGGGAGATGCTGAGCCTCCCTCCATCGTAGCTACAGATCTGTGTAAGACTCTCTATTCCTTGTCACAATGACCAAAAAGACGAAAACTTTTATGTCGATAAATCCCAACTATTCAAGAAAATTATAATTCGAAGAGTCATTTTTTAACGTTCTAGGCTTTTCGCCTTTTCCATATCCAGCTGCAAATTACGTAAACACATTTGCTTAAATAGGATTCAGCAGCTAGGAAAACCTACATATTCCTTCTTGAGTAGAACCCTAGCCCCACAAAGACTCATTCTAGCTCTTTTATATATTACGAACTAAATTGATGAGCAAATTTGACTATTTTTGGTACGTTAAATACAGTAGTATAGATCCATAAATTTAGCGAAGATTTGTGTCATGATTTTTTTCACAGTGCAGCAGCACTATTGAGGAAAGTACACTCGCTCCATTTCCCATGAATGAATAAATAAGCGAACAATTATACACATACCGCTGGAGGTGCGATGATGGCGTCGAGAATGATGTGGCATTGGAATACGGTCCACACGTAGTTTCCTCGGTACCAGCAGAGGAATTAGAACTACTATAATTACCACTGACGAATGTTGATGATGAAACTCGAACAAGGCAAACGCGAACCCGAAATGTGGCACCGGACGTCAAGCCGCTTAAAATGTACGACGTATCTGGGCCTTGGTATACCTGAAATTAAATATAATAGCTTGGTACATTTTGCGCCGATGATAGTAGTACGCGTTAAAGCATCTGTATTCTGAAATGCTGGTGTATTATACAATAATAAATACCACTACACGTATAGAAGTAACTTGAATGGGAGGAAAAGCATAACAGTAGACAGATACACATAAATAAATTTTTGACGTGCAGCTCCGCGTAGGCGTCGAATTTGACATCTGCCCCAGTTGTAGTTAAACACAAAATCAATGTGCCAAACACATAATTAATTCAACCATGACAAGTTGCGGCTACACTTAATTTCGTTCAAAATTTGCTTCAAATGATTCCGCCGTTTCTTCCAGATCTAAAATCAACCCTAAATACAAGGTATACATACCAAGGCACAACCTATGCGCAGGCAGTGCAGACGTTTCCAAGTTACATGAAACTATCAGCAAACATTGCCGTTACAAATTGGCGAAAAAAGCTTTAAGGAGTATCAAACAACTTACTGACAGTGTTGTTACACGATGTATAAACAAAAATTTGATAAGTTAGAAAATCAAATCTTGCATGTTTTGCAAAACGTCCAACTGAGGAACTCGTCACAGCACAGCAATAACTAATACTAGCACGTTTAGCAACATCAGCAGGTTTACAATAATACTGCCATTCCGCAAGAAGGCATCTTATTTATTTTATATAGAATATTTTCAAAAACATATTGCTTATTATGATTCAATGACCATCACTGCACGTACTGTTTTAAAGTCATCCCCGGACGCCGAATGCAGCTGTAATCGACTGCCGCCAGTCGACGTTACATTTTGAAGCTGAAGCTGATAAATAATTCGATCGCCCGGCGGAAGCCCGGACATTTTACCCGAAGACCATTCGATTCGACAACTTTTGTCGCTCACTTCGCTCACTCTAGGACTACCTAAAATACAAATAAAACCAAACCCAGACGATGCTTGCAGCCAAATCCAGACAATGCTAGCAGGAACATTAATTATCTTGATGATAATGTAAGACAAAAACTCGTTGTCCGTCAAGTATCATTATATAACATACATTGTACGACTTTCGATAACAATTTTTGTCGAGAAACTACAAAACTAAAACATTCACAAGTAAAATATAATATATAACACCCTCTTTCTACCAATACGTTAAAAACGGAGTAGTATAAAGCTAGCATTATTTCATAAGGGAGCAGTCAGTAAATGTAGAAACAATAAGCTATACTTTTGTTTCGCCTAAGTCGACTAAAATAAACAATGTTAAACTGCTACCACACTGGGTTCCCCAAATCAGGAGGATAGTGGGATTGACATTTTTCAGTCCCGCCTGGTTCAGAATGGATGCCCTTTGGTATATATCCCCAGAGCAAATTTGCCATTCGGCCAAATTTTTTACCTTATATGTTTCACTTGGCACAATTTATGCTAAAAGTCCAATCAAAAGTTAAAAATTCGTAATTATGTAAAAAAGGTTCCATAAAAATTAATTTTAACCTCTACTCGAGACGTCATAGAAGTATTTTATGAGGCGATTTTTAACCATTTTAACAATATATTAGCTATCACAAATGAAGTTTGGGAAAGCCAATATTCTACAGTGTTCCCTTTATGATGTACATAAATTTATATTTTCAATAATGTCACCCAGTTAATCATCTTGATCATAAACGAATGTTACCTTTGATTGGAGGCGGAGGCGAACGTGACGTACAAAATGTAGACGGCTCCGACCACTGACCAATTCCTCCAGTTGGACTTACAGCGCGAATGCGAAATTTGTACAACGTACACTCGGACAGTCGTGGAACTTTGTGTGAATGATTTGTACCCTCGTAAACAGGAGAAAAGCTGAAAAAAGTGGCATATATTTTGTATATTATAGTCATACCACCACAGATATTTTTCGGCCCGGGCCCGACTGACTAGGTAAAAATATTTCTGCCCGCGTAACTAAGTCCACTGAAACTTATCTTAAGGTCAGTTTCGACATATATCATGTTTATGTTCTCGAAACACCTAATACGGAATTACTTAGTAATTCTGAGCGCCAAATATAACTTGGAGAAAAATCCCAATATTTCATTCTGCAGTACAAAATAATTTGAAAATTTTGGTGGAAGTAAGCGCTCTCACATTTTGAAAAATATTCTCAACAGATCTCGTTAACTACAATTGAAACAGACAAGCATATCCAATGAAGAACCAGATATTTAATGCAAACCTACACTTAGCTTCAAACTTTCAGGGACCAACTTTGTCCCTAACACATTTCAATTCTGGAATTTGCCACTTAGCCTCACAGCAAAAACGGCAAAATTCCGAAAGATTAATTTTTTGCGGCAAGATAATGAATGATTTCCAAATCTACACTGTTGCAGCAAGACTAAAAACGATTGGGTGATATCCGTTAATACGTGCGACACCCTCCTTTTCGGCCAGACTCCGCACCCCCTCCCGCCCCGTGGGAAAGACCCCACACCCACCTTGTGGGCGTAATACCCGCACCGCCCGCCCTGAAGGAGCGCGGGAAATTTTAACATTGATAGTTCGCAGTAACACAGGTTTAAGGAAAAATTGGGGAAGACAGCTTTTGCTCTTGGCCTACCCTTCCTTCTCGCCCTTCCACCAGTGTTACGTGCTGTCGCCCTCCCCTGTATCAGCGCTCGCAACGGCCTGGATTTATTCCCCGGCCATCACTAGTGTATATTTATTTTTACATGACGCCATGCTGTGAAGGTACCTATGGTGGACCCAGTTGGATCTCGCCACAATAAGATCTGGTTCCAAAAATATTCCCCGGTTGCTCACCTGCGGGTCTGCGCGTGATGGTAATCCTCTCAAAGACAAACATATAACGAATGAAGGTAATGGACGTTTTGGTTATAAATATGGAGCCACCAATCGACTAAGGCTGATTTGAATAATCCAGGACTCACTCTGGACACAATGGGAAAAGCCCGTAAGAGAAGCAAGAACGCGATAGACCTACCGCCGGAACCTCAAAAGGGGCAAAATGGCATAGTACGTGGCAGTACAATAAAGTCAACTACACAAGGCTCGTACATAGTGGGTTGAGAATCATTGTAGAATATTTTAGACAAAACCGAAACTTAGCCCAATATCTATGTATAGTAAAACGAAGGGACTTTGCAATCTTTTGCTGATAATGGTAACAATATACGCTGCCCTTAATAATTATTGCATTGATACTAAAATTGTATTTTCCGATTCAGTATATACATTTAGTATAAAAATTACAAGCACAGATAGGGCGCTCCAATCTATGCTACACAGGTTTGACGCGATGAAAACTCTTGGAATTGCTTACGTTGTGTTACCACATTCAAGTTCAAGGTACCGACCTACGACCTAAGTACTTTTAATCAATTGACGCTCTGCTATGCATAATCAGATCGAACAAATTTAATCTGAACATAAACCCGAGTTCCCTAAATTGTCCAAAGCATCCATATGGTGTTATTTCGTTATAGAAGGATTAAGATGAACAACTATTCCTATAGGGTGACGATGAACAAATACGACGGAAAGTATTGGTCCTAGTTACAATGACAGGTCAATTTGCCGACCTAAGATTTTATTGTGTAGTTATGCAACAAAACTAATTCCTGCATTTTTAAAAATGTATTTTTCTGCTAGAATCGCTATTTTCGCAGCAAACGAAAAATTCAGACTACTCCCTGTAGACGTGCTTGCGTGAACATTACTGCATTTTGTTATCTATATCATAACATGTGGTCAACGTCAAATCCATCCAATCATTCAAACTGAAGCTCCATCAAAGCGGTGTGCTGCAACATTGATATCGCCCAACGAACAATATAGCGGGGAACCTGTTTACTTGGTTTCGTCAATTTCCCCGTGGGTGTTCGTCCAAAGGTGCCATATTACCGCGAGCAACGACTCGAACGGCCGGAAGATCAGTATATGGGTAGTTATAATTTATGGTTGAACCAGGGAGTGTGTCCATTTTATGACCCTGGCAAAATTTTCAGCGAATAGAGAAGCAAGAAAAACAACAAATTGTAGTAAAGCTAGACCTTACGTTCGTTAGAGATAAAAATTTCGCGGCCAACTTTCGGACGAGTATGAGGTCGCCAAGAGGGTTCAGCAGCTGAAGATAAAACGCGAGACCAACACTGACCCTAGTGAAACCGCGAGGACAGCAAGCAATCACAATATGTGGTCATTGTGTAGCTTCCAGAATACGTTGTTTCCGCCTAGTTTCATCGCGAAACATAGCAAAAACTTTGAAGCGAAGCTTTTGTCACAGCATATGAATCCATCCTGGCTTGATTGAATGCGGTCGGCTGGGTAATGACTACACTGATGTTGTAGCAGCGCGGGCCTGTAGCAAGTTGTGTCCTATCGCCATTATAATCCAAAAATTTTGCTAGTCATAATTATACAACAATATAGCAATTATAAACTATAATTGTTATAAATAAATCTAATATACCTTCCACTTTTGTTTTCCATTTCTAAACTGTACGTTAGTTGATCGAGTGAAGAATCAGAAACAGGTGGTGCAGACGACGAGATAAAAGAAGCTGGAATGCCATCAGCCATTGTAGTAGTGCCAGTAGCAGTTGTTGTTGGAATGGCCCATTTTAATTTAAGACTATTATGACCTGCAATCGTACAATCGAGAACTGGTGGCGCCGGCGGAAGACCGAATGTTTTTGCGCGAACAATGGGACTGCTGTAGGGGCCGACACCATTTTCGTTAATTGCTTGAACTCGAACCCTATAAAGATAATCATTATTACTGCTACATTACATTGAATTCGATGTGCTCATAAGGTATGTAGTAAGTATAAAACTCTACCTATTTAGACTTTGCTCCATGAAAGTAACTAACGTCTAGAGTTGTTAGGTCACAATACATAGGTTATATTAGACCGACTTCATTTTTCGATTTTTGAACCTCTGACCCTCATATAGGCAGTGGTGGCCTTTAAAGCATACCCTGACCCCCATAACTCCTTAGCAGAACTTCGAAATGAAAACTAACTACACCAATCGACTCAGCGGACAAATTACCTAATATGAGGCCAGTTTAATTCTTTAGATTTTTGGACCTCTGAGGCTGATATAGTGTGTGGTGCCTTCTGAGCATACCCTGAACCCAAAACTCCTCACCCGCACCCCGGATCACAAATCTGACCATTCCTATGGATTCAGTGGGTCAAACTACCCTATTGTAATCCATTTTGTACCTAGCAATCCTAAATAAAACAGAACAAGAAATTTTCAACTGTTTCCTTATATGTTAAAGCGCGATATTGGACGAGCAGCAGCACAAGGAGCACAGAACACAATCGCCTAATAGATAAATTACTTCTCGACTAGGGTCTGCTAATTATATAAAATGTAATAAACAACATTTAAGTCGATGTCTACCTTAGGTAATATTGATATAACGTATTCATGCAGATCATCAAAGACGCCTGTTCGTCATGGTGTTACGGGCAGTTGGGCTTCTGGCGTTATCCGTCAAGTATAAGAACAGTTGTTGGTTTGTTGTACGCGGTGCACCTGCGACAAAGGCAGTTTATTGACGTTTCTGATATACTGAACTGTCCAATATTGAATTAGATTATGAATCTGAGATTATGGCGTAAGTCAGTTTCTATGTCAGTTTCTTTTCTTCACTGAGGCAATTCGTTTGGGGCGACAATTTAAAGATAGTCTGTTTTAAATAAGGTTCAGTCACTACTATGTCTATTTTTCGTAAAGTGGTTTGTTATACGCAATGGTCCTACAAACTTTACCTGCTACTTTGTTTTTCTGTGAAGTGGTAAGACTATTACTGAGGTGGTTTGTTATACACAATTAACCTGTGACAATGACAGTTCTTGATGTTTCTGATACACTGAAATCCCAATACTGAATTAGATTATGAATCTAAGAAATGGTCAAGCCAGTTTCTAGGCTCACCAGCTATGGTAACGATGCAATTCATCTGGGCCGAGAATCTAAAGATAAATAATGTTCAGTTGCTCTGGAAAGTGATGCCTAGTAATTCTCTACCATCTGAAACTCAAAAATGTCTTACAGCCTGATTTTTTGTACACGCTACTTATAATGTTCTGATTACACACATTTACTAAGAGACTGTTTTTACAACTTTCCAGGATTGAAATCAAAACAGTATATGACTTGTGGCAAAATCAGATGAATCGGTGCACGGGTTGACGACTTAGACAAAGCCTAAGCCTTAGTCATATACCCGTGAAGCAATTCAGCTGATTTTACTTCCATTCGACTCAGATGTCTGTGCTGTTGAAATATATAATTAGTAACTCGCAAACGGAACCAGCGCGGTTTCATCAAGTGGTCATTTTGTGAAATCACCTTGTAACGGGCTTTCTGCTTGATGTATATACTGCGCTAAAACTGCTGTAACCCTGAACCCACTGAAAACTCTAAAACATCGTCAACCTTAAACCCACCGAAAATAATTGAAAGCGCACGAAGTATTCGTGCTGGCCTAGTAGATAACCATATTCAGCGCTCCGAAAAACCTATAAATAGAACATTCTTGATACCATAAATGCGAAATACATAACCAAGATACTGAAACCAGACTATATTCCGGTAATGGGGATTCACTGATCCTAATTTTATCGAACACAACCGCAAACTCACAAAATATTCCTGCGAGCCTCTAGGCAACCTAACTATCGTATCCAGCATACCGAAGATCCTTAACATATTACATTCTGCATAACCTTTGCCCAATACATAAATAAAATACAGAAAAAAATATATTCTGACAGTCCGGTTCATTGACCCTAAACACAATGACAACACCTGAAAGGATATGAAATATTAGTGCTGGACTCTAGATAACGAACTATCGCATTCAGCATATCGGGAAACCTATATAGACAATTCTTGATGACATGCATGCAATACATAGCAAATAAATGAAAATCGACTCTGTTTCGAAAATCGGATTCGTCGATCGTAAAACCCTCAAAACACCATAAAAATGACCGACATAGTCAAGTTAGAATCTAGTTAGCAAAGCCACGTATCCAGCGTGCCTGATAATCTAATAGTCCCTCAATGTAAAGGTTAAAAGACGCAATAACTTGCCTAAAATTGAAAAATCACTATTTCTGGCAAAGGGTCGACGAACCATATTCGGCCTTACAGCGGCTCAGGAAATGGTTCAAGTCATGGTTAGCAAAATTGTAGATCTCGATGAGCTAATTCTGATAAATGGTTTCATTTTTCCACGCGAAGCCTGTGTCGCGAGGTATGGGCTGCGAAATACTGGTACCTGTATGGCTATATTTGGTACAGAACCGTTAAAAACCTGTTTTTCACCATTTCGATCAAGAAGATGGGGTCGGAGTCAACTAAAGGACACATACATTCTCGTCATTGTTATTATCGAGTAAAAAATTTACTAAAATCCAACCATCCGAAGACCAGTTATGAATGACAGAAACACACAAACAGAAATTTTCACGATCTATCCTTCTAGCGCCGTCAGTGGAAACTCCGCTCGCTCCGTTACAATAATCTAAACGAAGAACAAAGTATTAAAACGAAACTAAACACGTTTAAAGTTCCACGTACATACCTATATGTTGTTTCCGGAAGGAGATCACAGACTGTATACTGTGTTATTGTCGGATCAATGATTGTTATTGTCGACGACGACTGAGCAGCGACTGTGGAACCATTTGTTCTATAGCTGCCGCTGCTCATTGTGTTTCCGGTGCAGCTTTCATCACAGAATCCGTTTTCGACCCCAGACAATGTTAACGGAGGTGGACTAATATCTATATTGTAGCCGGTTATCAGCGATCCATTATCACCGGGCTCATCCCATATCACAGTTAGCTGTAATAATTATTTAATCGGTATATTTTATACGTATATACTGTTTCTGTGAACACAGTTTGAAATTAGTTTTAGGTGGTCCTTGTGCAACCAGAGCTGCAATTTCTAATCATTTGACGGCAAAATTACAATAATTATACCGATTTTTATTGTAATCGTTGCATTTTTAGTTGTCGATCAAAAATTTTTCGAATCGGACATGGATCATTGAATGTGTTGCATTTTAGGAAACGAGTATCTCGTCGATAAAGGTGCGTTTGACCAAATAGTGGTCGGCGTACCTCTTCCCCATAACCCGGAACCCTCGTAACGATACAATAATAGAGTTTAGGAGATTTAAATATGTTTTAAGCCAACGTTTGCAATTAATAATAATATTGAAATCTTAGAACCAGCCAATTTTTGGCGACAAATACCGCAGTACGACAACTAAAACACGATTTTGAACCAACACCATACTTTGTTTCCTCAGCTTATGGCTCAATAATTTTCGATGATAATTCGTTATTTCTAAAAAGCATTAAATTTTGACGCTTGTTTGGAAAAATATAACTCAGACAGAGTTGATAGCGTTCAAAGCACAAACTGTGTCAACTTTTGAACGATAAAGCGCCAATCACGCATACATCAATCCTTCGTCAACGCTTGTATGCTGTGAAGACTTCAGCGAAACCGGATCGCTCATTATAAAGTTTACAGCCAAAACAGCTACAGAACTGTTCTGTACGTGCAACAAATTAGGTGTATTCCGCCCTTCGAACGACCAGCTATATAACATGTTTCGAGCAGCAAGCGACGAGTGTAATTTTTGTATGTACTGTAAAAGTTTAAGTTTGAAAAGACTGAAAAAGTTGGTAAAAACCTGCTCCTAACTGGTGCATCTGCGCTGGTCTGTTCTGGGTTTGAAACACGAAGGCTTAATCTGTTCACAACAAAAACAAAAAATTTAACCACATTTACAAATGATGAACAAAACACTAGCACTAAAATTATTGTTTTGGAATTAAATTAATAACTATTGTGTTTCTAAATTATTGTTTATGATCGCGACAGATGTCATACTCAAGACGATTTGCTTTTGAAGACTGTAGTTTCAGGACAGGTCGTTTGCGAGTCAGATGACACGTGCGTTAGGCAAGTTTTTAGACTTTTTAATTTATTCAAAGATTATTCAAGATTAGTAAAACAGCATGAAACCACAAAATTTCACCGTGCCACCAGTGCTGCGCGCCTTGATAACACGATATGTCAAAACTAACTCGTTGCTAGTAACTCTGTCGAAATTGCAGAACGTAGTGACGCATAGGTACACATTTATGCCTTTTGCGTGCACAGCCAATCAGCACTCGGTAGTATACATCAATATGCTATTATGTGGATATACCACACAAGTTAGAACAACAGTAACACTCGCAATAAGTTCCCCATGCCCAAAAACCCCACCGCGAAACTTTTCAGCCGCCCATGACGTCAGACCAAATTTTCAAATTTTGGTTCGAGGAACCACGAGGGTGCCATACCTCAAACCCCATAACTCCAGATCAGGAGCCTTAATCGAAAAACAAAAAAGAGGTTTAGGCATTTTTCACTATGAAATAAAACCAACCAGAGAAAAATTAGAAAGTTAAGATAAAAATGACTTGCTTCCGTGAAGGGTTCTAAAATGAGGTAAAAACCCTCATTTTGACCTCTGACCCCGAACCATGGAGGCGCCATACCCCGTACCCAGGGAATAACCGGAACCAAAATTTACCGGAACCGGAACCAGCAACCGGAACCGTCCATTTAAACCGGATCCGGAACCGGAACTTGGTCTTCGAAATTTAATATATAGTAAAACAGATGATGGAATAAATGAAGGTATTGTGGATTTAAAATGCATTAAAAATAACTTTTACATTAAAATTAATGTATTGAGATGGTATTATTGCCTTTCTGAAACTTTAAAGAGACTGAGGAGGCTAATAATGTTTATTTATTGATCAAATATGTCGGTTTTTGGACATTCAGAGCAAAAAAAATGTCTTCCACTATACACCATTGCGTATACTGCGTCAAATCGAATGTGCTTACAAAGCTTGGAGCGTAGAATACACACTTTCGCTCTGTCTCCAGTCGCCTCCGTTTACTACACATACGTTTGTTGCATGTTCTTCTGTAAGAAACTTAAAATTATTGGTTCATATGATTCTAAGAGAAAATAATAGATAGAAGGTAATTTTCTGATCAGTGGTCAGAGACACTGTTTAAGCTAGCGTTGGACAAACAGCGCCTGTCAGTGAGATCATAATGATGATAACTTTCTAATCAGAATGCTATAAATGAGACACGTGATGCTGCTCGCACAGTTTCAATAAATACAGTTCATTGTCAAGAAAGCAGTTTCTAGCTGCGTTGCAGATAACGTTAGTTTACTTCAATTTAGACTGATTTACCAAGTTTACAAGCGCACTGGCGGGTGCTTGACGCAATTTATGTTAGCCAAGCATATCCTAAGTACTTCTGCGTAAGCCATACTCTGTTACCGAGTTGGACCGGTTTAATTCAAACGTATTCCACAGACTTCTGGATGTGTAAAATAGCTGCTACAAGCATCTACCTGGCTTTGATTTAACAAACTCCTGCAGGTTATTATGAAAAATTCCTGCTCAAATTATGTGCCCTCCTTACGTTTCACACGGCAAATTGGTTAGTTAATCTTTTCTTTTGCTTGGTTGTATTGGAGCTTATCACCTGCTGGGTGCTCCCGACTCCATAACCAATATTCTCCATGAATATCTGTGTTTCATAGTGCTTCCAAGGTCGTTGGTGGTCATAACAGTGTCTCTCTGAAGCAGAGTTGCGATGTCCAATGTGGGTTGGCCAGCCTGATCCAAAATAATTTATATAATGTCATAGAGCACTTCATTCTCTAAGTATTTGCACATCGAGAGTCTCTGAATAAGAAATAAGAGGTTAAATCTACTCAATTATTGATGCAATGCGGCTGATATTCGGATCATTTGGTAAGTTGATGCTCAAAATAGCAATGCACGTCTTTCTAAATTACATATTTAACACTTAAAATTCACTACGTTTGGCGAAGAAACAAGCTACTAGTATACTACTCATAAACAGTACGGAAAATAGACTCTCATAAACAGTACCGAAAATAGACTCACTTCAGAAGTGGATAAGATATCGACAGATACATTAGGCACAGACGCAGGGGGACCAGACGGCGTTTGGCAAGTTTCCAGTTTACTAAATCTTGATGTTCCCACATTATTCACCGCCTTAAATAAAAACATCACTTATATATTACATAAATTATACAACTTACTGCAAAGCTACAAAATACTAATAAATGTCAAGATTATTTTAATTCAATAAAGACAAAACAGCGCGCTATAAAAATATGCTCGCAGAACCGCTACTGCTTGTAATTTAGTTACTGAATACGGCCTAAACACAAACACATACCAATCATAAGTGTCCAGGGTCTGCCTGCTTATGGGTGAGTACATAGATGGTTCCCCAAAGAGTGGTTGAGTACATGGTTCCGGGAGAGGGGTGTTGTGCGGTAAGGGTAAGTCAGGAAGTCACATTTTTTCAAACTTTTAGAAACTCAAAATTTCCCCAATTTTTATTAATTTTTCTCTAATCTTCGCTAAAATTATTCCGCGCGCCTTGCCGCGGTAACCATTGCATAGGCAATGGGGTAACCCCAACCTCATCATGAACACCTATGCAATAGATTATACATACAGGATCCCCAGCGGATTTTGGTATAAAAATTCCTAGATTTCCCTGATAAAATGCCAATTTTCCTACATTTCCCCGATGTTATAGATCCAGTTTTCAAAACATTTTCAGCACAACACATATTAAAGCAGCCAAGTAAATAATTCACATCTAGTTTCTCTGCTTTCGAAGCTACCCCGTTTGTAGGTCAAGTGTAAACTGTACCCATCTTCTGCGTCTTCTTTCGCCTTCTTTGTAATTTCACTAACTTCTCAGTTCCTTGTCAACGCGATTCCTCTGGTTTGGTTCAAATCGCATAGGAATCATTTTTGGCTTATTTCTACTCTTCTAGGGAATCGCAGTAACGACAGTTAGTAAATTTGGCGTGTTTGACAACAGCCTCGCTAATTGCGATCGAATTCCACCAGCAACTCGAATAGAGTCAAAACACGGATCCAGGGTTGACTTCTTTAAGTTCTCGATAAACGGGTCCACATTTTCTGAGAACCCACTCTAAATGGTAGGTTTGCCGACAGACAGCAACAGAATAATTTAGCAAACGGCCAGACGTATGTATACTCGTTCGTCGTCGGTGGTAAGAAGAGGGCGTAAAATGTGCAAAGATTCAAAGTCGAGGTATAATCAATCAAAACTGAGGCGCAGCAGTAGAAATGCAGGAGGGTAACACAAATATATATATCAATCGCCATAATTGTTAAGTGTCGCATCAAGAGTAACCAAGCGAGTAACGCGCGAGTAATGAACAAGTTATAAAATTTCAAAGTAAATATTGTTTTCATACAAATACGTTGCCAGTGTACAACAAACGATCAGAGATAAATCATGGCGTAAACTGTGCACTGCACACAAGATAGCGCTCCTCAAAATACCGGGAGACAATACAAAATAGATATCCACCACTCCGATCAATCTAAATGATGTTGAATTTCGATAATAATATGAAACACTGGACTAATACATGAAAACCCATAAAACTGGAATGTCATAGCTTTACAATATAAGCTAACCTGTATGCGATAAATATACGATGTTGCCGGCTTGAGAGACCGAACTTCAGTCCCTAAGCTGGGCCCAGCATAGACTGTTGTAAACGGCGAGTAGTCGAGCAACACTGTCGAGTCTGATGATAACATAGACGAGGAACATGTTACCCCGCCACTGCTGCCACCACCAACTAAGCTTCGACCAGACGCTACTGTAGTCGCTGGACTATACATACCGCCAGCGCGATGATGTGTGGGCGAGCTCGTAGTCGAATTCGACGCCGAATTAGTGTTCGACGACGATGCGGTTGTAGTTGTAGATGACATGAGCGGAGACGACGATGTTGGCATAGACGTCCCGCCAGACATAGTCGCTGGCAACGCAGCAGCGACGGCTGTCGACCGAGACGCTGGACGACTGGAGGCAAGCGATGCTGACGGAGACGACGAAGTAGAACACGACGAAGCACCACCATCGCTCGCTCCCCCGGATAAACGATTTACAGCCGTTGTTTGTACATTGTTGTCGCCTGATAAATGTAATACTACTAAAATTCAAACATTGTTGTTACCGTCAATGACACAGAGAGGTTTCGCAAACGCATGACGCATGCCGTTCACCGTACAAGTAGCAATGATATGAAATAATACTAGTGTAGCTCGCTTGCGAGCCAGAATTCGAGTGGTGAGAACAATCCCGAGAAGCAGAAGTGTGAAAAATATTTGCCACACAATATTTTTGACGCTCGTAATGAGCTTGTCGGCCCAGAAAATCCATATCCGACACTAAAACCACCAATAAACACACATTCAGGTGCTTTTCCCACGACTTCTCACCAAAAATTTCAAAAACACCATTTTTTATGCCAAGTATGAACCAGAAACGTAAAAAATATTTGCCCAACAATATTTTTAACACTTGCAATGAGTTTATCTGCCCAGAAACCCTATATAAGACACTAAAAGCAACAAAAAAACACACATTTAGGTGCATTTCCCACGCTTTTCACCAAATATGAAATTTGGCGCCAACTATAAGCTTATAGATTCCAGATTGGGAAGTAGTTGAAAAACTTGTTATATATCATTGGAAAGCTCTTGTAAAGCTACATGGAATAGGCCTATTAGTTTGCGGATACCTCGTGTACTTATTGAGAAAAGTCGCAAAAACTGGAGGGGGTGCCTGAAAATGGGCCAAGATGACGTTATTTTGCCCCATAACTTTTCTCACGGCAAAAAATTCTAAAATCGGGCTCCGTCACCACACCTAAATCGGCCATTGCGGTTCGAATGAGCTATCGTTCATCAAAATCCGCCCAACCGTTATCGAGATCCAGGTGCGACACACAGACACACACAGACAGGACCTCCTCAACCCCCCTCCAGAGCCATAATTGAAAATTCTCGTTCCACTCGCTCGCGAGTGGAATGATTATGTAACATGAATGACTGACGAAATTAAAATTATTTTTTCTACAACCAACACATAGGCAAAAATTTGCTACAATTTTTTCAAAAAGCTGTTTGGCCAAAGCAAATATTATAAAAGAATTCCCACCACAAGCCAACAGTGAAATTTAAAAAAAATTATTTTAGATTTATCAATGAAAGGTTGTAATTTCTAACTTAAACATTTTAAACGATTTAAAAATATCCACGAATTTCTTTTTCAAAATAAATATATACAAAATTTTTCTCATTTTTGCGAAAATCGATTCAAAAATATCAGAAATTGCGCGCGGTAACAATGCAATAAAAATAACAAGTTTTAATGGTAGTATTTCATGTTTTGACCAATGTTACTGAACCACGACGACATTCTTCGTAAATATAGCACAATAAAGTTGCATAAAATTATTCCGTAATACTAATTAAATGAAATCAATGCATAACACAGCTTCGTCAAATTGTAGCAATGCTATTTTCCAGTGCTCAAGCAAAAAAATGGGTGTCTGATTAGTTCCTCAGGCAATTTTTGGTCCTCCGCAAAAAACACTCTCAGGCGGCAAAACCGAACAATTTTTTTACAAAAATCCTTCTCTGAAGTTAAAATTCCGAAGTATAAATTCATTAGTTATTTTTAATTGAAACGGAGCGCGCGTAGTTTCCACTGAGGGCGCTAGGGGGAAAGTCGTGAAAATTTTTTTCTCTGTCGCTGTCATTCTTAACATATTTTCGGATGGACAGATTTCGTCAAATTTCTATTCGATAGCAAAGGTGATGATGAAGTGCTCTTTAATTGATCGCGAACAGCTCCGAACGCATATTCCGGGTCAAAGTGGCAAAAAACGGGTTTTTAACGGCTCTTTGCTGAATCTGGTTATACAGCTAAAAGTGTTCCACAGCTCATTTCTGGCAACACAGGGTATGCATTGAATAACAGACACACAGAATCATGTTATCGGGATCTAGAGCTTTTCTGGCGATGGCTTTTTCGTGCGACCACTGCCTGGACAGCTGCGGATCGGAATATGGTTCACCTGTCCTTTGCCAAAAATAGCTATTTTTCAAATTTCGAATGTTATTGTGTGTTTTTACCTTACAATGAATGTCTAATAGGTTATCAAGCACGTTGGATGTGATGGCTTTGACCACATGTACGTTTTCATGGCGTTTCAAGGGGTTTGCGGACAACGAACCCGATTTCCAAAATGTAGTGATTTTTAATTGCTTGGTTATTATTGCGTGCAGGGCATCAGGAATGGTTCTGAAGGTTGAATACAATAATTTGGTATCTAGAATCCACCGTGCATACTTAATGTCTTCCATGAATTTAGGGTTTGCTTGGTTATTATTGCGTGCAGGGCATCAGGAATGGTTCTGAAGGTTGAATACAATAATTTGGTATCTAGAATCCACCGTGCATACTTAATGTCTTCCATGAATTTAGGGTCAAAGAACCCGATTTCCAGTATATAGTCGGTGTTCAGTAGTATAGCAAATTGAATCAAAAATTATATAAAGGTTTTTCGGTACGCTGCATACTATGGTTTGGTTATTTAGAGACCAGCACAAATACTCGGTGCGTTCTAAATTGTTTCGATGGGTCGACAAGGTTTTAGGTTTTTCAAAAGCTTACGGTTCCAAACGTTTGCACCAAACCCAGCCCGTTACGAGTAACTGCACAAAATGATAACTTATAAACGAAACCACGCCCGCTCCGTTTAAGCAAGCATGTGAGGTATTAGTTTTATACAAACGCCATTGTATTAACAATGTAGCGTTTTGCGTTAAATCCGCTTAATTTTGAAAATTTTGATAGATTTTGAAGCGCCCAATTTACACCCTTTGGCAAAATGTCCAAAGAATGGAGAAGCCATTAACACAGCGATATCAAACGTCACGGCTAAATCTAGTAGTACCCGTCTTGATACGCTCAGCATATGTCACAGATATTGTATTTGCACAAGTTAGTCCGCCGTCACAATATTCTACAACGCTTTGTGCTGTCCCGGTGCTATCGAGTTTGAGAAAGGCATTTGACAAAACCACATGGCATCATGGCGCAATCATGGCCGTGATAAAGCAAAAAATATTCCAAAACAATCTATTCAGTGATCTTCACACCTAGTCTGTTCACAGTGGGACCTCATATCCCCAAACGTTACTCATCCAAAGCCTTCATCTTCAACTAAAACCCATAAAATTTTTTGTCTCTAAATTGATGTTTTCTGTATGCAAAATGTTTTTATAAACATTAATTATCACAATTTCTAATTAAAAAAAGTAGTTTTTATAGTCTGAAAATACTTGTAAAACAATAAAAAGCACATGAAAATAATAGAAATTTTTAGAAAAATTTATACACTCCATTTTAAAATTTCACAGAATGAACATAGGGCCCCCGAAGTTTCTCCCCCGCCACTTTTCGGAAGGCTGTGGATAGGCCAGCACATATAATAATTGCAGTATTACAGACTATCGAGCTACCGGAACACAAGCTGCAAATAAGCCTTGTATATCTAGCTAAGTATTTCACATCGTGTCTTCTGCATATTATAAGCAATCGTACGCTCATATATTATTTTTGCTACTTTCATGGTAGAGAGAATTTTGGCTGCGGCCGGCCCAACGAACTTTAACATTGAAGGTGCCGCGCGTGGCCGAGCCGAAAATGTCCGGTCCATTATAACCACTATTATATCTTTACAAGTGGCAATTTTGGATCGCGGCCCGGACCGAACCGAACCAGCCCGATACGATTATGAATGGATGGGTCGAATTCTTGAAACCAGCGGGCTTGGCCAGCCAAAAAAGAAGTTCGTTTCATGTCCACCTCTGTTTGAAACTAATGTTTACAAATAGATACATGCCCTTTACCTGTGTCGCCACCAGCATCAATGGCAACGGAAGTGCGGTCGCTACTGAGGTTGTGACTCTCAGAATCTGCCTGGTAATCTTGGGAAGCGCTACGCTGTGTCTTCTGCTCCGACCTGAAACGAAAAACGATACCGCAACAAAAAATCTGAACCGTTGCTTTTCCAGTCACAACCAGAAATAGCAAAAAACACATATGGATATTGCGTGGCTGCATAGACCTTCAACTAACATGATGATAACACACACAAATACCAATTTAACTCCTAAAACATTAATTGATTTTTTGTTGCATTTCCATAGCTGTATAATGGCCACAGAAACATTAGCGTCAATTATTCCTATTACCGAGGAACAAGTTTCACACAAACGCGCTCAATAAATGGAAGGAATTTTAAGGTCAAAACCTGTTTAGATGACGAGCGATTAAAAGCCAAGAATCTTAATAATAATTGAGCTGATATAAATCAGTGAAAAAGTCACTTTTAGAAAACTTTCTTGTGTCTAGAAGAACGATGTTTTTGGAAGGTAGATAGATAAGTAGCTCGCGAGACTAGAGGAGCACGATACTGCAAAGATCGGCTAGGTGGAGACCCATTGCAACAGTCTCCCCATTGAGATTAACCCAGAGATAATCTCCAAGATGAATCAGAATATGGAGATATTGTCGACGACCAACCTATTATTACCAAGGAACTTCCCTCTAACTTCTTCTCATTGCTTACTGCTAAGTAGAAAATGTTCCTCTGTTTCCGCTTCCTAACCACACAAATCATACATGTCAGCGTACCTCAACATAATTACCCTAAGGTGTCCATTGAGAAGACAATGACCCGTGATCCCCTGAATAGCAATACTAAGTCGATACTTCCTCAATTTTAGAACGTATCTGCATTCAAACATGAGGAGAATAGTCTGGTTGGCACATAACCTCCTTCCATTGTCTATGTGCCCCCTATGTTCCTTCTCCAACAGTTGTCCAAGAGAAAGGTTTACCGTAGCTTTATATAACATGAACAAACAGTTCCGTGCCTATACAACCCCATAACCGCTCTTCGCCTATATATCACCCACCTCTTTTCCAACAATCCATGAGTGGCCCCTAACCCAATGAAGGGACGCCTTATTTCACCTAACCTCTTTAAACATCCTATGCACTCCACAAAAGCTACTGAAGTGGTCACAGAACTGTTAAGAGCCTGCAAGCTTGACTATCACTGCATATACTAATTTTTCTCATTCTGGCTTTGAGATGTTCAAATTCTCCACGCAGCTTTTAATTTGCAATTATCTCAGCCTGGAACACAGTTCCATACTACCCCGTGTAATCTCAAACCGAGCGCCAACGGTGATGTACAGTCCTGCGTCCGATCTTCTAAATCACCTCCCGGTATTTGTGAGCCATCTGTATAGCACTCAATGATATCCTCCTGTTCTTAGGTACCGCTCTGACCAACATGGAATCGCTTAATCCAAACAGATCTCCTGGTAATGCTGTCAGGTGGTATAATAGTCATAGGACTAATGCCGGTAGCATAGTCTTCTGATTTCTTGAAACCAGTGTTGCCGGATTGGTTAATCCATTCATCATGATATGTTTTAAGCATATGATAGGATTCAGCTGCTAATCTAGCTAAATTTGTATTACGACTGTGTTTACTACTTACACAAAAACAGTAAGTTAAAACAAAAATCATATTACTAGTAACTAATAAATGAGGGTGCAACGGAGGGAGCGTGATTTCATTCATATGAAATCAATCTTTGCCACTTTCGGAAAAACAAAAAATATAATCTATATTGTTATATATGTATCTATAATTACCTTCTAAACGCTTGCTGGAGTCGGTACTCGATTATTCGCATACCGTTGTCGGACACCGGCTCAATCCATGATACATAGATAACCGTAGCACTCCGAGGTGACGCTGTAAGCGAGCGTGGACATTCCGGGGGACCTGCCCCAGTTCTAGACTCCAACAGATCTGACCACGCGCCGGCCTACAAGATATGGATATAAATTAAAAATACAACTTTCAGCGTTAGTTAACTTTGTAGTTATATACCAGACCTCTTCCAACTGCTAAAAGACCAAGTGTGCATTATATTTCAAATGTTTTCAGGCTGAGATTACCCCAATTTGTTTACCATTTCGAGAAAGTCCGCGTTTTTAGATGCATTACACGTTCATTTATAATTATTGGTAATGGCTAAAAGTCACACCGGGGATTTATCGGTTTTCTTGGGGTACATACTAGAAAAAATTTGATTTGGGGCGTAGAAGATATGGGTAAGCGGTCGCACGGTACTTCTCACAATGGACAGGCCAGATAATAATAGTATACAAAATAGAATAAGGTGTTGTCATTAAGCTCCATTAAAATAACAAATATATTGATACAACGTCAACATTTCATACTGTATCTGAATATATAAATATTGCAACCGGGTGGGATACATACTCAGCTATGTGACTAAGTCATGCTGAAGTCATTCAGAAGGTATGCTTGCTAAGTGACATAGATGCCCATAACACAATCACAACTATGACAAAAATTAAACCATTTTTTGGAAATAGTGGCTTTCCCATAATACTAATCTTATCAGCCTACAGGAATCTGTTATCCCTTATGCCAAATGTTTTACAACATTTCGCGCGACACACAGAAGCGCATTTCGATAAATGAAAATACCATCGAATTTTCAGTAAATCCAATAATATAATTTCCAAATCACATCAGATATTGTATAATAAATATATAATGGACTTCGGCCGGCACAGAAAATATATACGTCAATCCCCTTAGAAGTTATAGTTTAAGAACAGATATAAAAATGTTAAAAAACATCCAAGTGGTGCCACGTCACTATAAATTAAATAGCAGCAAACGTAGCAGCATACATGATAATGACAATGAAAGATGTGTGACAGACATTACCATTTTATTTGATATGTTAAGGCTGTATTTCAATAAATTATTAAGATAATTTCAATGCTACGCACACTGTCATTGTTCCTATTATTAATCCTCAGCAATGTGGTCGTTCTGCCTGCTAACTAAAATACAATGTAGCAAATGCTCAAAACTATTTATATATTTAACAACACTACTAAAAAGTCATCCTTTTAAGCAAATGCATCGACCCGTCAACGACATACCTTCTCTTCACACGCAATATCTAAAGCAACCTATGCAGCTATTACAGTTACAGTACCCGCTACAATAATAACTGTTGCTTTATGAGCGAGCGAGCGATCAACGAGCTAGCAGCGGTCAATATTGTGGCGAGCACTATGCTTTGGTCGATAAAACGTGAACCACCGTACATCTTTCACAAGACTTACACCAGCACTATTATGCGCACGAACCCGGAACATATACCGATGACCAGGCAATAGGCTTCCAACTGTGGCGTCCAAGCGAGCATGAAAGCCACCAGGTTGCGCGGAAATGTGAACATTATTGTCGGTATCATTATCGTACGAATCGGGATCAAGACGCCGTGTTTCAATGTCGTATTGGGTTATTGTCGACACATCGCACTTTTCCGGCGAACCTAGAACACAATATAACTAGTAAGTCTATCGAGATTGCAGAGCACAACTTTGAACAAAACTAACACCACAATAAGTTTACCATACCCGAAAACCCCCAAATGAAAGCTGTCAGTCTCCCAAGACGTCACAAAAAATTAGGAATCGGGGCGAGGAACCATAGGGGCGCCGTACACCCATACCAATGGAACCATGGGTCGCAGAGCAACACCAACACAGGCAATGAGTTTCCCCTGCCCGAAGTTTGTAGTGAAGAATTCTCACTGACCAGTATGGTAAACTTCAATGGTATCCGTTTCTGGCTATTTGGGATGAACGTATAATTCAACTTTTATTTCGTTGAGTAATTCATCCCCTGTGTAATCGCACATTGCCCTAAATAAGCAATAGGTAGGTATATATCTTCAACTGTTAAAGCAACATGAATAACATTCAGCTTATTTTACAAGTTGCTCAGTGCATGTCTTTAAATTACATTCAACAGTCAGAATACACCAAGCAGACGGAGACAAAAGCTACTACTATGTAGTTTAAAATACTATAAATCTTTTATGAATTTAGCGATATACATAATGTTTATATATGTTGTATTTATCATGGCAAACAACACTCACTCCATTTGATATGTAGAGAATTAGGCTTTGGTTTGGAGTATAGTCCAAGGAAGCGACATGGTCCTGGAGGGACTGGCAATGTTGTTACTGACAGCACGTCCGAATACTGAAAGCATAAAGCACAGTATTAATTGTTAAAATAATGTATATAATAATAATGCAAACAAAACACAATCAAACGTTTGTTGTCAAAAAAGGATCGAAGTAGTAAATTACAAATTTATTGCGACTGAACACGCGAAGCGGCTAAACCCAAATAGTGCTTTACGGTGCAAAAAGCTCTGTCTGCGTCGAGCGTACGGTGAAAGTAAGAAAGTAAGTTTTTGTAAATTTTACATTTCGCTCGTAATTTTGTCTAATTACCAATATCTGCTTCCGCTGCTGCTGTCCCCTTTTGCTAAAAATCTCGCACGACCTACGCCGATTTAACACTTTATGGTGTTGTCACTTGTAAGAAATTGGGAGATTTGTTTTAATTTGTCACAGCGCAACCGGATCAAAAATGAATATCACATATTTTTTGATTAAAATGCCGCAGTTCCAATGAATACAACTATGTGAGAAACAACATCTGTTTCACAGAAATTAGACGAATTCATATACATTACTAGTAGTTATACATATTTCTGGAACGGACGATAATAAACTTTATATTAATTATTCTCTTAAATCTAGCGAAATCAAGAATAGCATAAAGAAATAACACGCCAAAAACAAATCGCTAAATGTTACCAGTTTGGTAAACAATGTTTGGCAATGTTTGATGTAAAGTCCCACATTAGCATGCGGTACACGGCGAATATCACTGGGGTATGCATAATTCAATAAAAGTTCAAAGTAGATATATCTGACAATGCAACAAATTTTGTTACAATATCACAGAGCACGGCCGGATAAAATTAATTTTTAAATCGCTTTGATTTAAATTAGCGCTACCATATGATGGCAAAGTTTACATAAGTACACAAATGCAATGTGAGAATTTCAGAAATCACATAGCACTGTAGAATCGAAACGGTCGCAAAACACTGGCCTGCACAGTGCAATGCCGAAATTGGTGGGTAAATTTGATGGGCCACCATGTTCATTTTCGGAAGAATATCCAGAGTGGGGAAACAAAATATTGTATTTTCAGGTCCTTATAACTGTGATACAAACAGCCCCAGTCTATAAGAGAGCGCTTTAGCATTACTAAAAGTAGTAATTAATATTTAAAAATATTTAACCAACAGAAAACACAAATTTAGGGACATTAATAAAACATGGATTTAGTTGAGCATGTAGGGTTTCGGATGAATAGAGAGACGAACATGATGGGAAATTTGACGAACACGGAAAGCGGGAGTCTTCCACCATCCGCCACTGTGGGCAGACCAGAAGTAATAATTTTTCTTCGAAATACAGTGGACCGTTTGTTAACATAAACACACTCGGACCAAAACCTGAATCGAATATTAGCTAGCCAACTCCGGAATAAAAGGTATGGTATGTTTATAGCGAACTGGAACTCGTATGAACGATCTCCCACACATACAAATATAACCCTTCGCAGAACAAATTCCGACCTCGCTCCCGAAACAGGGAAAATTAAATTTAAACTTACCCCGCTTCGTCCGCCAGTTGAGACGCATACTACCCGAAAATTATACGAGTGGCCTGGGTCGAGACCAGAAATTGTATAATCGCGCTCGGGACCGGTATAAATGGGAGCCCATGACGAATCAACTACGCGCGACGGTGAAGATTTGTGCGCGGTAGCTTTTGCCGGACTACTCTCGTTTTGGGAATAAGACGATGGGTGTTCAATACGCTGCTGCTCAAGGGTGTAGCTTTCGATATGGCCACCACCACGGTCTTTCGGTGCGTCTGAAAAGAATCCTAAAACGGTGTTTATACAAGAGCAGCAAAAGTCAAAATATTATAAACGATTAAAACACATAGCATGTTTCATAAATCCACAAAATTATCTTGAATTCACAGCTAGCGACCCTAATCTAATAGCTGACACTGTTAGTAAATTTATAAGTATACAAGATGCGTTTGTTTTTCAGTTAAAACCTTTTATAACAGGTTTAAGAGAGCGACCAACTTACCCCACACAAGACGAACTGAAGTTGTGTGTAGGCGACCTTTAACTGATGGTCGGCCAGGTGCATTTGGTCTCTCTGGATCGGTTCGATATGTGACTGTCTCGGAAAATCCACTTTCTCCATCAGCATTGCAAGCCTTCAACTACAAACATAATATCTCGAAATAAATGGCACCAAATGTCAATGGCTTCTCCATTCGTTGAAAATTCTGCAAAAACACATGAACCGGGGCCCTGGCTCGAAGCCGAGGGAGGGCGCGACTAATTTTGCCATGGGGATGAACTGGGATCCCTAGCGTGAACGGGTGGCGCACACCAGCTGCGAAATCTAAACATTTTCAAAATTCAATATTTTACAGCAAAAAACACCAAAATTATTACTAGTAACTCTATCGAGATAGCAGGGCGCAGTGAAGCATTGATAAACCTAATCCTTCTACCTGTACAGCGAATAGGGTACTAAAATGGGGCAAAACCCCTCGTTTTGACCTCTAACCCTGAACAATGGAGGTACCATGCCCCATACACAAGGAACCATGAGTCGCAGAGCAAAATTAACACCGGCAATGAGTTTCCTATGCCCCAATACTCCCAGCGAAACTTTTCAGCCGCCTAACACGTCAGAAAAAACTTTCGAATGTTGGGTCGAGGAACACAATGGTTGCCATACCTCAAACCCCATAACTCCAGAACCGGAGCTTTAATCGAAAAACAAAAAACAGGCTTCGGCATTTATCATTTTACTACAAAATAACCAACCAGAACAAGAATTGGAAAGCTTAAGATAAAATAATCTTGCTTCAGTGAAGGGTACCAAAATGTGTTAAAAAACCCCAACTTTACCACTGACCCCGGAACCAGTTCTCAAATCAAAAAACGCTGGGAGATGTATATGCTGGTTCTTAAATCGACTATGCCGGTACGAATGAGCCCAAGATTATGAAAATCGATTAAGTCTTTCCCAAGTTATGGCCGATCACACAAATAGACAATTTAAAAGCTTTCACCCCTGCAACACACAATCACCGCTACGTTACACTACGCTCTGAAGAGCCTGCGAAAAGATGCAAAAACGTCTCTATTGAAGTTAAAAGCAAATTCTCAACCAATATGTAGCCAAATTAATCAAGACTTTGACTTCAAAAAGATATTTTTGATAAATAAACTTTTGCCAGTTTTTTCATGTCACCAGCAGGTCTTTTTACAGCGGGGAAACCAAAAATTATGTCAGGGGCTTTTTGCCAGTGGTAGCCAAAAATTTGCGAGAAGATTCGGGGCACCCCTGTTTTCTGCCAGGGGGCACCGAAAACGAGACGAGGACCGTCCTCCTCTACACCCACGTTGGAGCAGTCAGTTACGTAAGTTCTATGTGAATAACACGCAACTACAGTACCCGCCAGAAATGGCCGTCTAATTTCGAGCGATTGGCTCGTTTGACATTTCGAAACTAAATTACTAATAAATTCTATTTTTAAAACAACTTTATATCGAGAGAGTCTCGAGCGACCGAGTCATTTTTGGCGAGTACTGTACTACGAACAGATCAGTCTCCAGACCATGGCGATCGTTATTCAGCATGACACGCATCTCTCGGCACAATTTAATTGTCCAGTTATGATTCAAAATAACGAAAAAATAAAAGGAACATTAGTTTTACAACTTTGTGCACGATTCTCTAAGCTACATAGTTTGCTTATTTCCGTTTCACATGATCTGTTAAGATATAACGCACTGGTTGTAACAAAAAAAAGTGACATATCGTCTAAAATGAAGTATACTATGGTTTACTCAGAATTAAGCACTAAAATTTACCATCGCACTAAAACATTAAGGATATGGTAAGCCTACGCAGAAGAATCTAACAATAAGACTGACAGGAAGGAATATTCGTGTCCAACGCTTACAGGACAAAATTACAAAACGAGATTCTCTAACCCATGAAGAGGCGAATTAAGTTATGAGAAAATGAAAACTGATCTTTTAGTCAAATTAACCATCCAAATGTAAAATTGGGCTATTGCGTTCTGATGCTTATTACATGTTTTACCTAGTATGCCTCCCAGATTTAAAATTGTTCCCGGGTGCCCGCCACAACGGAACGTCAAATAACGCCATGCAACAATGGCTACCTAACTGCGAGAAAACAGCTGAGGTGCAATATTTATAGCCAACTAAAAATGTTCTTCGGATTATTCATTAAAACATTTGAGGAACTGTGCACAAAGTTAGATAAACTGGCCTTTCCACTTGCCCATCGGATTTTCACATAAACAGAATGCCGAACATATAGACAGGATTTTCATGGGGACTCCCATTTTCATTTTCACGTGAAATCTCAAGTGGGGAAAGGAGGGTGAAATTTCGATTTTACGCATGTTTTTGGCCATTTTTGCTATCTGTACATATTTTCGACACTGATGTAATATCAGGACTCGTATTTAATCACCTCGAGGCTACTAACAGTCTTTTCTACGTATTTTTATTTTTGTGTGTTCTGAATCAATATCAAACATGGGGGCGGCTGCTGGAGTGGAGGCGTAAATGATGGATTTTGGTGAGCGGGCTGACGCAATCGCCGAGTGGGGGATATCCCGCACACACATAATAGAGAGGCCAGGTATAATAGTGTTCTGCATCACCTATCACAACAATAGACCGTAGATGTCCTAATAAACCAACACAATAAACACAATTTTACCCTAAATTGGTATTCTTGATTTCGTTCCAAACCGTCTTGAATCCATGCACATTCTGGTCCGTTGTATATGGTGGTAAAACCATGACCCTAAAATATTGTTCGCACGTCGCAAGTTAATGAGTTATGATATCACTGAGGAAGATTCAACATTTATACAGATCAGTCGAGCTGTGGCTATTATTAACAAAGAATAAATTTAGACCCTAAGATCAGGCTGTAGCCTTGACAAAAACCAAAACTCATCCTGAACACCTCTCACAACGCTCGTTTGCAAACGGCCATCCGTTCGCTCAGTTAATAAGAATTTGGATTCTGTGACGACTGCGCGACTAATATTTTAGACGACTTCCAAGACATTATGAAATTTGGGTCATCAGTAGAATAAGCGGGTAATAATGTTTTGCAATGTAAGACAAATCATCAATCAAATGTAATTTTGTGTGACCACAATGTACATGTGACTAGTGGCAATTATTGTAAAGTTGTTGCAGTCTGCAATATTCAACAGACGTGATTTATGAAAATTCATAAACAATTCTTGATAACATTTTGAATACAAATAGAATGTGCGTTGAGCAGCGAGTCCTTCGATACATAAACTAGTGAAGCTCGCTTGCGAGCCAGAATTCGAGTGCTGAGAACAATCCCCCGAAGTCTGTTGTAGAAAGCACACACAAACAAAGCTTACACACAGTACGCAGGTGCAGCATTATATAAACCTTGAGTGATGAGTCATAGTTACGCCAGCCTCTTTTGATAGCCAACGTATGCAGTAGACAAAACATCATACAACGAGTACAAAAACAATGAACTATCAATTTAATAATTCAATAAAACCCTAAATTGTCCGTGAAAAGAACGTTAAAGAATTCAAACCGACACTTGAGAAAAATCTCATTTTTCATACCAAGTATGAAGCAAGAAGTGTGCAAAATATTTGCCACCCAATATTTTTGACACTCGCAAAGAGCTTGTTGGCCCAGAAAACCCCATATAAGACACTAAAACCAACAAAAACACACATTTAGGTGCATTTTCCATGACTTTTCACCAAAAATGGAATTTGGCGCCAACTATAAGCTTATAGACTCCAGATTGGGAAGTAGTTGAAAAACTTATATATCATTGGAAATCCCTGGTAAACCTACATGGAATAGGCCTATTAGTTTGCGGATACCTCGTTTACTTATTGAGAAAAGTCGCAAAAACTGGAGGGGTGCCGGAAAAATGGGCCAAAATGACGTCATTTTGCCCCATAACTTTTCCCACGCGAAAAAACATTGAAAAATCGGGCTCAGTCACTACACCTAAATCGACCATTGCGGTTCGAATGAGCTATCTTGCATCAAAATCCGCCCAACCGTTATCGAGATCCAGGTGCGACAGACACACACAGACAGGGCCTCCTCACCCCCCCCCTCCAAAGCCAAAATTGAAAATTCTCGTTCCACTCGAATTCAATTATTTTAAGTATATAAATTGTAAACTTTACCGTGGTTATATCGTCCATTTGCAAAACGAATGTGTCGTCATCAGCGCGTTGTTTCCAGCCTAATCCAAGCTCACATGAAGATTTGTGTGTCAACACAGGAATATCGGGAATCAACGGCGCTTGACCACTTGTGCTAACGTGAACCGAGTCGCTATATTCGCTAAAACAACACGGATTATCAAAATCAATAGTTATCGCTTCCCTTAAGAGTATTACCAACCAATGAGGCTGTATTTTTATTAACTGCTTCAGTCATAACTGAGCCTCTGGAGTGTCCCATTATCAACACTATCGCCCAAATGTTTGTCCCCCAGTAGAAAGTTTCCCCATGTTTGCTATAGCTAGGGCCTTTATGGTTAAAAATCGACCAATTCAGAAAAAGCCAGAAGTTTTTTAGCGCAACGGAGACAGCATGCACAGATACCATTTTATGCTCAAAAGCCAACCATGAGTGGGGATGTCTGACAAAAAATATCAGGCAGATTCTTAGGCCTTGTAAAAACTGGCAGCCCGATATGTGTTAGTCGGGGGGGGCTAAACCTGACACCGGGGGGAGGGGGGCTATACCTGACGTCGAGGGGGGGGGGGGTAGGGAGGCAACACGTTCCTACAACATACGTTGCGTGAAACTGGCTACTTCTAGAGATTCTAGACTTATTTTAACACGCTGCTGCTGTAAGACAAACACAATAATTGATGTACGATTAGCTTACATTTAGGTGATGATACCAAGGACAATGCGAAGAATAGATATGCCGGCAGACAGAAGGGTTCCCTAGCTACACAGTTAACAGCACGGTCCCATATCATGGTGCAATGATGATGAACTTATATACTAATATAATTCTTGCGACCTTCGGTTTCTATTATACATGCGGTCGGGGGCTACATTTCCATTAAAAATAATTTAATACATGGGTCTATTCTAGTGGGGCGTTACTATGTTTCTATCCGGCCTATTGCAAAACTGTATGCAAATTTTGGCTTTTTTCAATGTAATTTTCGGCAGGTTCTAGGAGGCTACATTTAGCATACCCCATTTTTGGCACTTTATGACCTTCGACCTCATAATCAAACAACACGTGGACAAACGCTGATATTCGTTTTTTCAATAACACCTGTACTGATTGCGATTACCGTTATATAGCATTTTTGGCGCTAGTGCACTTTGACGTTATTTACCAGCGTATGCAAACTGCCATATGTGACCTTTGGGGGCTACATGTCATGAAAAAATTTTTCGGAAGCATGACGTCAGCATCAGTGTCGATGCTTACTTCCAAGTTTTTCTGGAAAAATTAGCAAATACCAAAGGATCACAGTGAAATGAAAAACACACATATGTATTACGTGCTGGCGATACGGCGAACGTTTATAGAGAGAAATTGTTTTTGGCTTCATTTGGCCAACCCGGGTGAGGGCCTCTGGCTCCTGCTATGTTAGGGGTACAGAGGTCCACCATACCTCATTATGGTGCTTGAGACAATTTGTTAGCTTCAAGCTTACAACAAATGTTCATACTCATACATATACATTTACTGCACGTGTACATACTCAGAATATGTTGCGGTGCAATGTTGAAGCTTAAAAGCTCCAGCGTAAGTACTTCTAAACAATCCATACTGTTTTATTTATATCAATTCAGACGGGTTCAACTCGAGGATACAAGGCAGATATCTGAATAACAGTGTAGCTGCTACAAGTATCCACCTGGGCATGGTTTAGCACAAGCCGAAGATACACAATTCTTACAAGGGAAAGATGAAAATTTTTTAATGAAATTTTTGTCCTACGTACATTTGTCCACAAGGCAATTAGCTTAGTTAATATTTTAGATTGTTTCCTCGGTTTGGAGCTTGGTCATGGTGAATAATATATTATAACGCATGTTTGACCACAGCTGGAGCTATAAATATGAAAAATTTTAATCAAATTTTTAACCGAGGTTCCGGTACGGTTTTTGCCTTTTGCCGGAACCGCAACCATAATGTATTTTTGCCGGAACCGGAATGCAGGTTAATCTCTACTAAGTACATAATGATTTACGTGTCACGAAGTAGCCTAATTTTGCGATTTCTTGTAACCCCGCTCACCAGTCTGAGCTGAAAATTCCACGGCTCACATGGCCGAAAAGAGCATAGTGGAAGGCCAACAATAATAATACGGTATATAACATGAACAATCATTGACGAGAGAAAAATGGTGAAGTGAATGGCCTGTATATTATATATACTGGCTTCTCCAAAGTAACGAGGTAGGGCGATAATTTTTCAGTCCCCCCAGAAAAATTTTGACTTCGCCCCACGTAAAAAACCTCCATTTGGCATAAGAACTTCTAATTCAAAAACCTCTTTCTGAAATAAAAAATTGGATTTTCAGCAAAATAATGGTTGAAAACTGGTTTTAATCTAATTAAAGCCGTTTTTGCACTCTTTCAGATTCCATTTATATATTAACAATTTTGGCATTTTATGCTTAATAATAAGTTTTGAAAAATAATGAAATAATATTGATTCTTGAATGAGTGTTGTACACGTGACATTTTGAAATTTGTAGATACCTTTTGCCAAATTCATTTGCAGCAGCGAGTCGGAATCGATATCTAGTTGATGGCGGAAGTTTTTGAAGCTTGAACGTTTTATTTGGGCCAGAATAGACTTCTGTCCACGTTGTCGATGAAGGGTTTCCGTTGTCAGACTCTAAGAAATAGGTCTGGATTGCGGAACCATTAGCAACAGCAGCCTGAAACATGCAAAAAATTTAAATGAAATAATATTATTTAAATATGTGTTATTTAAATATTCATGGAGACACAATAATTGAATTGGTGAAAAACATTTCTCGAATCATTCAAAAAATTAGAACTTTATACCGCAAATGACTGCATCTCGAGACAGTTAAGGTCGTCAGCACCAATGGTCACCGGTCAGTCATTCTAAAGACAGACTCCCGGCTAACAAGATGCAGTTAAAATTTTTATTACTAGAACTCTAGGCTATTCTAGCTACGATTGCAATCGGGACTCTAAAGTCCAATACCTAAGCACAAACTATTGATGTCCTTGTGAATCACTAGTTGATACAATATCGGACCTGAAAAAACTCAGTGCAAAAAATAAAGGTTTTTCCGTCCAGAATACGGATAGGTCGGTCATTTCGTTATAATTATTATCTTGGTCCGCGGTATACTGTTAGCAATACCCGCAACCGTTATATCTCACCGAGATAATACTAAAATAAGTGCGATAAAAAGTTTTAGTCTAAATTATTATTTTGTTCCTAATATCAAAAATTGTGTTCCCATTTAGTTGTAGTAATTTTAAACTTCTCCGCTCAGGGCTTATCTAGAAATGTCATTGAAATTTGACGATACCTTGTGGATTTTGATATGTAAAACATTCAAATTTGCAACGCGGCAACTGCGCAACGCCCAACTATACAAATACTATTGTCTGTCCTGTTCGGAATGAAACATAAACAGACGGTTTTTCGTAAATATTTATGTTGTATATATGCACACTTTGTTCTCCATATAGATACGTGGGAATGGACGTGCACAAGGATTTCTATTAGATGTATGAAACATGTCCTGACCGGTTGGCTTAAAAAACACCGCAGCCATAATTTTAATTATTTTGATTAAAATATGCACACATATTATATATACTTTTTCAGTTATTTTTAATAATTAATTATATAATTATAAATATTATACATGTTTTAAAGTATAGTTGTCAAAATTTATGGAGCTATAAGTGAATTATCAATTTTCAATTACCAGCTTTCCTAAACTTTCCGAAAGTACCTAAGGGATCGGTTTTAGGATCCTACGTTCCAACTGAGGGGGAGACGGGTAGGGTCGGGGAGTGGGCGGCGTCGTCAGTATTAAATTTATCACCGATTCAAACTAGGAGACCCCGGCTGAACTGCTGTAAATAGCCAATCCACAGTCATGTGGCGAAACGCAACGGCTAAATACCGTTTTATAACTATTTTTAGCAAATACTTGAAATTCTTGGAGTAGTGCAAGGAAAAAATATATTAGCATATATTGTAGTCCCACAGAGTGAAATTGAACTATTTTTGGTCGCACAGAAAACCTAAGTGTACTGGGGCGACTCAGAAACACCCGTGAAGCTGACCTGTGTGAGGTAAAATGCCTGATGGGACTCATCCCTCCTCTGTGGGAAAGCCAATTGTAAATATAACACGACGACCACATACGTTCCATTTGAGCTGAATAGTAGTTTTCGTTCGAGACATAGCTCGTGGCGTTAATGGTTTATCCGGTAGCGTAGGACTCGTGCAAAACCCAACAGGAATGGTACTATCGCCAGCCATGTTATATTCTTGAAACAAAGCGGTTAACCTGTAACATTAACAACAATATTCAATAAATAAAACTAATCGGCCCTGTACAAATAAAGCAGAGATTCCCTAGTAATCCCTTATGATACACAGAGCAGCATTGGCTAGCAGCGAAACTACTTACAGTCATGCTGCAGTGTTGTAGCCGCTATACAACGCCGTTCACACTAGATTTTAATGGTTTATCTAACGGACACAAGCATGGGACGGACGCGAGTATGATTATAAAAAGTTGTAAAACTTATCGAAATGAACCGAAATAACTGAATGTTTGAAAAGAGCGCAATTTTTATCTGTAATAAGATGCTTAACAACATAAAATAATCTTGAGTAGATTTTAGCAGCTGTGTGTCCAAGCCATTTGTTTGCGACTACATGAAACCAGTAACAACCAGCTGCTATTGCGTACAAAACACATTGAAACGAATTGTTAGAAAATACGTAAAGTGGTCACGCCCATAAATGCTTATTGGAGAGATGGGGATTATCGTTCCGGAAGCTCGCACCCCCTCCGGGGTCGCCGATCCCCCTGAGTTTTAGTAGCCCGCACGCCCGCGCTCCCCCCTCGCCGAAGGCGTCGCACGGATAATGTTGGCGAAACTGGGCAAAATCGATGCAACGAGCAAAATTTTTTGGACAATTGACAAAAGTTAGAGAAAAATTAGTAAAAATGAGTGCCAAAAAAACTTGAAAATTGAGTTCCACAAAATTTCGAAAATTCACCCCCTCCCGCCACCCTGAAGAACCCGTTATACACCCTCGGACTTCGGTCCTTGCCCATGTAAATCCATCAGCAGTACGATCCCAAATCACAGGAAACTGAAGTCCGTTTTTCATAGCCAGAAATAATTATACTGCATAATTAACTAAACGACCTTTACCCCCGGTTTCAGTAGTAATCAGAAAATGTTAAGTAAATAAATCCAATATCCGACATAAATCTGTAATAGTACCTTTCTTTATCCGATTGCTACGGGCGTTCTTCGGCCTACGAAGAACGTTTCGAGGTATATATGGTATATACCCCGCCAAACGAGAAAATTCAGATTTATAACAATTTCTTTTGAAAACCCGCTACTGTTAGTTTGGGGAACCGATAACATGAACGGGGTTAGAAGACGCTACACGAATCGCCCATTTCGCACAATTGGTTGAAAATACCGGAAGAATCAGCTGAAAATACCGGCAGC
>JASANE010006696.1:0-22464 GCA_030248225.1 Trileptium ribeirensis
GATATATGTCCGTGTTGTTCTTCGTTCAGTTCATGTATATGATAGGCGAACTTGTAGATCTCGATGAGCTGATTCCAGATGATGAGGTGACGTAGATTGGTGGTGTCGGTTTGTCGGTGCGAACCCTGCATCGCGAGATATGGGCTGAGAAAGACTGGTATCCGTATGGCCAAATTTCGCAAAGAATTCTTAAAAACTTGTTTTTACCGTTTTAACGCCGAAAATGAGGTCGGAGCTGTTCACGTTCACCTAAAAGGGCACATCGACGTCACTTTTGACAATAGAATAAACAATTCATCCAAATTCATCCACCCAAATATGACTTATGCGTGGCAGAAACAAAAATTTTTTCACTATCTTTCCATCTTGCGCCCACAGTAGAAACTTCGCTCGTTTCTCTCGTTTCGTTTCAACCACCTTTCACGTTATAAATTTTCTTAGATTTTGTGATCAATATATTCCAATTGTTTTCATCTTTTTGGTCATTTATCGAAATTCATCCACCTCAAGGGGGCTCATGCGTGGCAGAGATATATAATTTTTTCACGATCTTTCCATCTTACAACCACAGTGGAAACTCCGGTCGCTTCGTTCGCTCCGTTTCAACGACTGTTTAAGTTATAATTTTTCTTAGATTTTGTGATTAATACATGTCAAACGTTTTAGTATTTTTGGTCATTGGAAGAAGCTTCGGTTTTGAAATATGACTAAATGACCTGAGCGTTGCCAATGAAGTAAGGCCGGGTATAATTGCTACTGAGGCACTTTAAATGAGCCAAAGCTTATAATCTGTTATCAAATAAATTTCTAATGCCGAAACGGTCGCTAAGCGCACAGCAGCCACATTCGATACGTTTCCTCTCGCCTAGTGAGTTTTGGCAGGTTGCTTGTAACAAAGGTTTTTAACGACGGACTGTCTATAACAAATATTACAAGCGTCGAAATTTTTGTAACATTTGCTATAGAAGACCGCTCGTTTATAACAAATGTTATAAACGACCGATTGTCTTTAACATATGTTACAAACCGTTCGTTGTTTGTGATAATTGTATGGAAGATCGGTCGTTTATAACATTTGTTACATACTTCGACTGTTTATAACAAACGTTGTAACCGTTAGGTCGCAAATCCTAGGTCACAACAAACAATTCGTCCGCTGCTGCTTGCGTTAGTTTCGAGTGTTTAAGACATTTACGGTAGTTTGCCATTTGGGACTACTGATAACAAAAGCCGACTTCGTAGGGCTAGAAGCCTGCCGTAGTATCATCATGAAAGACTGCACAGATCTAAAAGACAACTTAAAGATACGTAGTTGCCATATATAATTTTTTCGGCCCAATCATTTTGCAATCGGCAATCATAAAGACTACATTGTGTTATTACGTAACTACCGCTCAGTACATGGTGGCATTGTGTTGTATTGTGTTATAAAAAATCACGTTCACTGTTCTGTTATGTGTTCTGTCCATAGGTGTGGATGTGGAGTAGGGGGTTACCACTATAAGTCGGACACCCCCTCAAGCCATACTTTTTCGAAGCTCCCGCCTCGCGCCCAATGGCGCACGGAAAATTCAAGCGAAAATTGGCAAAAATAAGGGTTAAAGTGGTAAAAAATAGGGCAAATAAGGAATAATTTATAGTGAATTGGCAAAAATTGGGGAAAATTCTTGGTGAATATTATGTGTTTCTAAAAATTTCAGAAATGTTCCCCTGACAACCTCCTCCTTTTCCTGAGATAATCTCCCACATTCTTAAACCAGCGGACCTTCCACACTAATAGTTTAGTCTAGCGAAACGAAAACACGGGTTCGTGATGTAACGCTGAAATTTTAATTACTAGGGCGTTTTCAATTTCGCACGTGTGTGATGTTTCATGAAATTTCAGGCCGGACCGTACGATATGTTGAGCGCCTGCGTGCATATATTTTTGATACTAATGCAGGAGCTACTGAAAGATGTGTCCATTATTAGGATAAATCTGAAAATAGTTTTTATATAGCGTGAAATCTGATTATTTTGACCGTTAGCGATATACAACGAATTTATTTATATAAATAAACACGATCATGGGCGACTTGCTTAAAATCGGCCGATCCCGACCGAAGTTGACCCGAATTGATGTGGCGCCCAAAATGTCGCTTTGCATACGGCTTATATTGAGTGGCATAATATAACTGCAAGTTTACATTCCATCGCGTAACTAATTAAACTTATTGTATGAGATTTATTGTATTAAAAGAAACCGCTTGGAAGTGAAGTGAGTGGCAAAATATAATTACTACTTTACATTCCATCGCATAACTAATTAAATTTATTGTATGAATTTTTTTGTATTAAAAGTAACCGTTTGGAAGCAAGGTGTTAAGTAGTAACTATATTCTGCAATTGACTATGCGCCCAACTTGAAACAAGTTTTCCGCAGCAAATTAGTTCGAGGCAAAGTCTTCGGATGCTCCGTTTTAAAACGATTTCTCCCCGAGTTAAATCCGTAACTTCTAAATAGGGAATAGTCTAAGATCATCGGGTTGACACTTAAAGCACGAAGACTCTTAAACTTCATCTTAGCGGGAACATATAAAACCCAGTGGATGTTTCGATGCATTTAAGAGTTTGGTCAGTATTCTAGCAAAAGTTATCGATCGAGAAACGTGTTTCTAATGAATGCGCTCAGTAAGGTGCATGATTAATTCGTAAGATATCGAACAGTGGTTAAGCATTTCTGTATCATAAACTGTCATCGCGTACACATGGTAGAATAGTGATTAATGACCGGTCATCGATTTTAAGATTCTGAACTGATCTCGCATGTTCAGAGCATTAATCGTTTTTGTCACAGCCGTTCGGATGTGGCATTGTTTTCGCTGTTTCTTCGCTCAATTGCTGCAGTCCGCCCACCTATCTAAATTGGTGTTTGTCAAACATCTTAAATTTGCGCAACTTCAATGAAAGCGGAACGGAATTTGATTGGTATTTAATATACATCTATTAGATATACGTTTAACAGTCGAACGCATCTCTAACAGAATTTGAGCTGTTAACCAGGACATATGCAGTTTGTTTCCCCATTGTCTGTGTAAATCATAAGTAAATAGTGGGAATTATGAATTTCATTGTATACAGCGTAAGATTAACTTTTTTATAATTAAATCCTGGTTGAATAACATCAACACTTTTGGAGCTCTAAATATATATTCTAACTATTTATAGGAAAAGGTTTTCGAATTTCTAATAATTGCACAATTATTAATTTTGCAAAAGTTTATGCGAAAAAGGTTATGAAAACTACTATTATAGCTTTTATGCAGTTCTACTACGAAGCGGAAATATATGCCAAACAAAATTTAAATGGGATTGTAGCCTTCCAATGTCATTACTTTATTTCTAGTATAGCATCTTCAAGACTTTAATTATTCAATTCCTAGGTGCCTTTAAATTTCTACGGTATTTCAAAGAAACTAGAAGATGACAACATAATAGCACATTGAAACTTTACGTTTAAAAGCACAGAACAACTGACTTGATTATTAATATGGTAGTTTAAATATATTTGCTATGTTTTCAAAGCGTACAGACAGTAAATTTGACTGCTGTTGTCAGTGAAACAACAACATATGTATCATAAAATAATATAGGAATGGGTGGTTTTTGATGTTAATCATAGTAGTTAATCATCGGGACTTTAATTAGTCAACCCCTTGGTGTCTTTAAATTTCTACGATATTTCAAAGAAACTAGCAGATGACAACAGAATAGCAGATTGAAACTTTACGTTTTAAAGCACATCACAACTGACTTGTATATTAATATGATAGTTTAAATGTATTTGGTATGTTTTCAAACAGTACATACAGAAAATAAACAGTAATATAACATTTGTATCACATAAGAGTGGGTGAGTGGTTTTTGAAATTATTACTAAATCCTGTCAAACGCTTGTGCTACTCTAACCTAACGTGTCTTGCAGTGCAAAAACTTGAGGAGGTATAGTGAGGTTGTGCGTCTAAGAGTATATCTGCTGTGACAGTTGATCTATTTGAGCGAAAATAAATTTGAATCCCGAAAAAGGTTGTATTAGCATGGTCATAGTTTCGGACAGTATGACTTGTCCAAGTTTGAATCAAACAATATGCTTAACATGTCGTACATGAAATAATTTGCATTACGGTTTAGCGTTCAACAACTTTTTTTATGGGCAATGATTCGAGTCGGAGTAGTACCGCTTCTTAAACATTGAGTCATTTAGGATCTGCTTAGGGCCTAAATAATCCCGCACAAGCAAAGAAAGAACACGCTTAGAAATGTGTAATATACCACTATATGGGCTAACGGCGATTGCGTCTATTGTATAGTTTGCCTCTCATTGCTTATAATTATTCACAGTATATATGTGTTCAGTGTTTGCGTTAAAATATCGATATTTGCAGTTTAGAACACATAGCATTTTTCTGATTTCCTTGGATTAAATATAGTGTTCTAAAATATTATTTTAATACTCCCCTGCATGGATAAATCTGCATTGTGTGCAAAGTTGAAGAAACTTTGAACAGCGACAGTTTGAACCTGGATCTTTCTTTACGCGTACACTAGCCACTACACCATATAGGAGCTGTTGGCTGGATTTTTAAGGAACCTCACAAAGCGAGCCAATAACACCGCGCGTGCAAACGTACCGTCCACGACATAGACAGTGTGTCTTTTCACAATGTACGTTGTGCCAAATGTGAAACATTATTGTACGAAAGGGTTAAGAGAGAAATTATCTAAATTTTAGATTAGCCTTTTCCAGTATGAATTAATATGCATTTTGTGCAATGTTGAAGAACCTTTTGCTGACACGGCAGATTCAACCTGTATCGTTCGGTTGCACGCCTCGTACGTTAGCCACTACTCTATATAGGAGCTGTTGCTCACAAAGTGAGCGAATAACACCCTACCTGCAAACGCATCGACTACGACAAACTTAGTAAGCGCATCGTTTTATAATGTATGGTGTATAAAATGTAAGACGCTATGTGGGAAAGGGTTAAAATTTCCGCAGTACTGTTCAAAAATTTTTAGAAATCAGACACTTCGTTGTAACTTATTCCTTAGTTCTGTTCTAACTATGAAAATATCTAATCGACTGTTGCACTTGTATTCTATCAGTTCTTTAAAATTAACACTAGACCGAATATTTACCGCTGAATTTCTCAGTACTATGCCACTTATATAAGGTTAAGAAATATTTGATTAATTTTAATCCTATTTTACTCCGGTAAAAAAATAAAATGGCTTTCCCGAAAATTTTGAGAACTTACACACTTTCACTGTGGATGAAATCACGAAAATGTCAGCATATAAAATTTATCACTATTGGTAAATGCGGCCGTTTCCTTGGATTCTAGCAATCGTTCCAAGTTACTGTCAGAATTAGGTTTGTTAAAATATCAACAAGTGTGCGATTGGCATCGGGAATCAGTATTGTGATATCATATGCAATCTTTGAACGCAAGTTCGGCTAAAGCTGAGCAAACGTGTCTCCAAAATATGACGAACGAATTACTTAAGTGAATTTATATAATCTATATTACACAGAATTAGGTTTGTTCAAGTATCAACAAGTTTGCGATTGGAGTCGGGATCAGTATCATGATATCATATGCAATCCTTCAACGCAAGTTCTGCTAAAACTGAGCAAACATGTCTCCAGAATATGACGAACGAATTACTTAAATGAATTTATATAATCTATATTATACAGAATTAGGATTGTTCAAGTATCAACAAGCTTGTGATTGGAGTCGGGAATCAGTATCATATCATATGCAATCCTTCAACGCAAGTTCTGCTAAAGCTGTACAAACATGTCTCCAGAATATGACGAACGAATTACTTAAATGAATTTGTATAATCTATATTATACAGAATTAGGATTGTTCAAGTATCAACAAGTTTGCGATTGGAGTCCGGAATCAGTATCATATCATATGCAATCCTTCAACGCAAGTTCTGCTAAAGCTAAACAAACATGTCTCCAGAATATGACGAACAAATTACTTAAGTAAATTTATATAATCTATGTTAAGCTCGTTTCTTTAGCATCATGTCTAATCAGTTGAAAGTAAACATTTGTGCAAATTCATTGATCCTACCTTTGATGCACAGAACAAAAGTGGAATATTGGCTAACTAACCGTCTGCAACATACTGAATGCCTAGCGTGCGAAAAATGTGATTAATTTTCTAGAAGACTATTATTTTACAAATGCTATGAAATATCTATTCTGCAATTTAAAACGGGTTAAACCTTTCTGAACAAACATGGTAATGACGAAACCAAACGTGAGACCAACCTTATGATCGAACATGCAGACTTGATTAACATGATTTCCTTGTGCCATTTCGATTAAGGTATCGAATACTTGGGTAATTAATCCGATTGAATGAGTATCGACTGACGAATAGATCAACGCCAGGAAATTGACAATTTCACCCAAAACATTCACCGATTTAATGTTGTCGCGTTGTTCGCGAAGATACTGAAAAACGTCGCCGCAATTACTTTCTGAGAAGTGTTGCACGATGTGTGTGTTGATAAAGTTTCTGACCGCTACCGGCGTGTCAGTTATGTTAATTCGTATGTCGAAATAATGCACATGTGTTAAAACCCACAGCGAATAGGCAAAGAATTGATTATATTAAAATATGTATTCCGCAGTTAAATATTTTTTATAAATGCATATATATGTCTTCTGGAAGCTCAATGGTCTTTGTGAATTATCTGGTTCAGCTCTCATATCAAATGCATCAGTTCACAATTATCGAAGAAAATGTTTAATGTTATGTTTGCGAAATGTTGGTTTGTTCCAAAGGAACGTTTCCGAAGGAACGTTTTTCATAACAATATGCGCACATATAAATTTCTTATATTTTGTAAATCCCAAAGAACCGCCAACCGGTGAAGTTTGGAATCGGGTATGATGTTGATCCATGCTTATACGTCGAGAGGGGGATTATACCACTCATGCTTGGAGCCCCACCACTCGGCGCTTCGCCGATCCTCAAGAGATTGACGTCCTGAAACTCCCCCCCCAATGCCGCTCTAAACGAGCGTGAAAAATTTGGGGAAAAATAGGCTAAATTTTGGCTAAAATAGGCAAAAATTGGGTTCGAATTGACAAAAAGTGGTGGCAAATCGTCAAAAATGAGATAGAAATAGTAAAAAATAGGAAAATTATTTTGAGGCCTAACAATTTATAAAATTCATCCCACCCTGAAGATCCCTTCATCCGATCGACTCGCCCCTGGGAAGCCGAAACCTTGGCCCCGGAGCACCCGCTATCACCCTGGAGCTTCGGACCTTGAGCATGTATGTTGATGCTGTATGCGGTTAATGAAAGGTAAACACTGTTGGTTTATTTTAACAAGGTACACATTGGTTTCGATTCTATGCACGGCTCAGCTATACGGCACCAGTCGAAACAGAAAAATACCCATAAAGAATAAATGAAATTGCATGTTTTTTCATTCGGAGTTTGTATTGGGAGATGTCCCATTCATTAGTTTATTTCATAACGTCACTGTTAATTCAGAGAAACCCGGCTAAACTACATAGCCACATGCCGACAGGCGTTTTTAACAAGGGTGACATTGAGTAAAATGTTATTTACTGATATTTTTCCCGGAGGGGGAGGTGAGGTCATGACCATAGAAGCCGTCCTCTGTGTAGGAAACGATTTTCCAAAGACTGATAGAACAAACTTACACAAAATCAATTGAACAATGGTTTGCCAAACCAACCCGGAATATTTTGTTAGACTTAAGTGAGCTAAAAACTTCCAATATTTAATTGTGTTCTAACGATAGTCTCAATACGCTAGCGAAGCTGCATTCTACCATAGTGCCTAGCAAGATTTTTTATAATCTATTGCCAGCCACAACCTACATCACATCGAACTTAAGGCGATAGAACTCAGATTTACTTTTCAATGCGATGCAAGTAGTTAGATGGCTTTCAATAAGCGGCCTGCTTTAGTTGGTTGAACAGCTTTCACAATTTAGAAGATAACCCATGCGATCATTAAAAAGGTATCCATAGATGCAACATTTGTTGACCAAAGTTTGGCTTACAAAGAGCCTATCTTTCCATAAATTCAATAAACGCAGCTTATCTAGTTAAATAGTGCTATTAAATAAATCAATTACTACAACTAACATTGCATCAAATCGTTACATACCTCCTGCATTGGTTCGAACTGTCCATCGCAGAGTGAAGCGAGTAATCGTAAAAGTAGCTCGATGTATCCGTTATCGCGTACCGAAATCATATCATCTATTTCTAGTACACTTTGACGACGCTTATATCCGGTCACACTTCCGGTGTCACTACCTAACTTCTAGAAACAACCCGACAAATTAATATTTTCGAGCGCATCGTATCGTCTTTCAGCTGTACAAGTTTGTGTTTGTACAAGTTTGTGTTTTATATATTGTGATTAAAGTAAGCATCATCAAACATATCGACAAAATTATGCGAAATACACATATATTTTACAAATACAAGCAAGAAGTACGTAAGTAGTAGTCACATGGATCTTGGTATTATACATTTCTGCTTGCTGCACCGCAATAATATTTGACACGGTCAGAATTTGCATTTTTCCAACAGTAATATGTACTTAAAACAACGTTGCGAAATGAAAATTCTCTTCAGTAATGGTGACAGCTCTATTACACATTAGTCAAATCCGTTCCCCAAATATTTATTACTAAATGCTTTGAATGTTTCTAGAAACATTTGGGCAACCAGGTTTCATAAATTCTTAAACAATTCATAATTACTATCTCTAATATAATCTTTACATCAGTAAACATACAGTTAACACAAAATCTAAATATATTACACAGCGTGACATCATCAATTCGATGTCAAATAACCGGCTTATCATGCATTGTGGCAATAATCAAAATTTCACTTACTGTCTCCACTTTCGCTCACATAGAACAATATCTATACAGGATGAGAGCGGTACACTTTCACATATTCAAGCTGATTTGGGGCAGTCATGTCAGCTGTCATTTGTGATTTGCTATTCAATGAGGTTTAAAATTTGTAAAACTTTTAGTGTTCCATTTTAGTACACTGACTTGGTTCTCTGAAACTCGACAATAAAAAACAATTGTTCTACAATACTGTCCTGTGTGAATGTTTCATTTAATGACAATTACTTCGTATCAAATAGAAAAATATGGTCGATACCGGTCCAGGTTATAAATTGGGTTGTATCTGTGTAGTCATCATATAAGAATGCCCATTTTGTTAGTGCTAGATGATTCAAATACAATTATTTGGCTAAAAGTTGTACCTGGTTTCCCCAGTGGCGTGAACAGCAAAATTTTTGAAAGCCATAACGTGGATGCCGTGTTAAAGCTAAACCTTGACTTAACACTGAACATATTTAACACAGTGTCTAACACGTTAGAGAAACTTCAAAGTTTTCAAAACGTTTTAAAAACTAAATATTTATAGAAAAATTTTAAATCATTAAAGCAGAAGTTTGGTGACAATTTCAGTTTAAAAGCATCTGTGATTTTACTTGTAAACTTTTCATCTCATAAGCGTTTTGTCGCGCCAATGCAGCTGCTTTTGGATCATGTTGACCACCGTCGACAATCGCGAGTTCATCAACGTCGTCATTAATTCCGATTACAGTCGTCAGCGATCGCATGAATATTCCAATCATACCATTTTCATCAGAACGCTCCTAAAACATTTATTGCAATAGTAATAAATGTTCGGTTCAAATTTTGAGATTATAGGGTTTGTGAAAGCTTTAGAAATGTTGTGACAAACATATTTAATCGTAAGTGAATGTTATAAAAAAATTCAGCACCAGGATATTCATTTTTTAATTCATGAAATATCACTGAACCAATAATTTTCGGCAGTTGGATAAAACTATACATCTAAGTGAGCTCAAAAACGCTTTAAATGAATTAAATTATTGAGCAACAGTTTAATAAATCAAATCGAATTTTTCATTAATATATAAAAATTCATGAAATTGCCTTGAGCTGTTATATAAGCCTTTGGACTCTTTAATGAGAAGATACTGCAAAAACTACACTCTTAGGACCTTCCTCCCGCTTGTGGTTTGTACCTGGTCCGCGGCGTACTGTGGTGAATTTTGGCGAAAATTGTCGCTCCTTCCGGCAAAATTCAGAAACTCTTCTTTTTCATGCCGCTTCGTCTTGCGTTGTGACATTAGCGCTCGACGTTCTTTGAGAAAGTCGCCACTAAAATAGATCAATAACTCATTAAATAAATAAACAACAAATACATAGTTAAGAAGTAAAAGGAAAATAACGGAAAAGCAAATCAGTAAATGAAGAAATAAACGTTTCAATAAATAACGCAATAAAAATAAACAAATGTATAACTAAATGCAGAAATAACTGAATCAAAGAATGAATAAGCAAATAAATAAATAAAATAAAAATAAACAAAAAAAGAATAAGTGAATAAGTAAATGAACAAAAACATAGTAAAAACAAAGCAAAATTACGTAAGCGAAAACATACATGGTCGCCCAGGGAAGGTAGCCGTATCCTCGGAACGGGATGGGAGACCGACGGCTCAGGGATGTGTAACTCACTTATCCCAATATAAGCATGTATGCCGAGATAAGTAAAGTATCAAGTGAGCAAGCGCATTGACAAATATCTAACTTGTGTGAAATAGATATATAATGCTGCAACGAAAAACATTGCCGAAATTTAGCAGTGGATTTACGTTAGCTCAAGTTACGGCTATCTATCACTATCACACATGTGCTATAGTTACACGTTAAAGAACTTTGTACAAACAGTTTCGTTTCTTGTCACACTGTGCGTTATTGCATGCATTATTATTAGACAAATAAAGTCAGGCATTCAACGTTCAGCCCAAAACTAAAACTTTCCGTCGTAATGTGTTCCTTCTAAATAACCAAGTTATAAGTCCATCCAAAATTTGATCCTGATCAAACCCATTCATCCATTTATATGCCATAGAATCTAACAGCGACAACTATAATTGTTTTAGCATAAACAAAAGCCGTGAAAATCTTGCTTTCGCTTACAAGCGGTTTATAACACTAGTTGGCATGTAATTTAATACTCATTCAGTATACTCATCTAAAATTTGACTATCGATGACTTCATTATACGAGAAAAATATATTTCCTAACCAGGTTAAATGAGCTGGTGGTGTAAAATGCATGTAATGCTTTGTAATATATCACTCTGGTCCCAATGCATTTACACGAAATGAACGCTTGTTTTAATAATTGTGCGCGACTAAACTTAAGGTGACCCCGCTACCACTGGCGGATCCAGCCAATAATCTTGGAGGGGCGGTCATTATCTTATAGCATAATGAATCTACTTAGTTTATAAAACAAAAGGAAGTTTCCTAGTTTTGCTAGCAGCGAATAGGTCAATAATTTCATCTGTATTAGGCAATGCATCTCTATGAGCCTGTATTATTATCAAGTCTTCCAATCGATCCTCTGACATCGTACTGCGCAGAGCTGTCAGTGTCCTCTCCACCTTGCTAAACAGTCGCTCGGCTTCGCACGTAGTAATTGGAAGCGTTGCAAAGATTCTGATAAGTAGAAAAATGTTTGGGAAGATACGGCGGTTGCAAACATTTAGCGTTTCAATTGCCGAAATATCAGTAAGATTTTTGCAGTATTTTTGCCAAACGTAAAATTCAGCCTTGACGTCGTATGAAGAACCAGCCAGTAACGAAGAATATTTTTCATATGCAGGAGAGATATCCTCCCAACGGGCATTTTTTGCTCGAAATGGAATGAGATTTTGAAGATAACAAGCTATGCTCGTATGCTTCGCAAAACGCTGTTGGAAATCTAAAATTATTGCGTCTAACATCGGCACGAAACAGTTGAGACGATAATGTTCTTCTGGCGAGGTATCTGCACCACCGACGTTTGAGCGATGACGAGAAATCGAAGAATGTCGTGGTTTCCTTATTGCAACTGACAAGGACTCGGCCATTTTCACTGCTTCAGTGAATAATACATTGAACTCAGCGTCAGCTTCACGCCTACACCGCTCCATTAATGTTGCAGTAGCATTGACTAGTTCCAGCGCCGTAGATATGTCGCTATTTGGTTGCTGCAGAGCAGATGCAAGCGGTTTCATTACTGAAGAAATATATTTCAAGCAGACGAGGCCAATTATGGTTTCAGATTTGGAAAGGCATGCTAAAAGCTGATTGGCTTTAGTGCGTGAGTCGTAGTCCTTCCATCTTTCCATGCGTTCCAAGGTTCTAATAACTGCGGGAAATATATCCCAAAACCGGCCGATGGCTTCGTGACGTTCGACAAACCTTGTCGTGCATACAGTTAGAAGCCTTTTCGTTGAAGAACTTTCATAGGCCTGCAGTTGTTGTTTTAGGAGGTCCACTCGCTTGGCAAGCTAGCGCAAAGCTAAAATTTTTCCTGTCCTTTATGATCAGGATTCGTTCTTGGAATGTTGAACGTGAGAATTTTTACCTATGAAGACAAATTTTTTAGGACTGAGTTTAGACCCCACTCGACCTGCACCCGACCTGATTGCGACCTCTATGCAACAAGAAACATGCTGTAGTTGGTGTTATATATCATTTATCCAGTGACGTTGCTATAAACAAACGTATTAGAACATATTATACAAACGTAAAGCATACACTAAAAAACAAAATGAGTCAGAAGAATTTTTTAACCAATAAAAGTAGATTTCTATAAAATAACCAAAAGCACATATAACGCAGCTGTACTATATCGAATAGTTATAGAAATAATATAATAGCTATAGAATTTAAGCGCGGATCGGTTTTCACCAAATGATGATCTGTTCTGAAATGTACGTTCACGACGAACTTATGGGGGTTTTTTAAGGCGAAGTGTTGCTGCAGTGCCTAATTAATTTGAGTTGCTTCTAAATTACTTGTCCGATCTTGGGGGGGGGCGACCGCCCCCTATCGCCCCCCCTGGATCCGCCACTGCCCGCTACCCATGTGATTTTGCAATTCCCGATGTGGAATCCACATCCATTGTTGCGCCACAAATTGGATATTCGATTCAGTTCATTGCCAGCGCATACTTAGAGATTTGCATTCGGCTTATCACAGTTCAGTAGCATTTCATAGTGTTGAAATAGGATTCGTCTCTGTTCGCGAACAAATTTAGTGTATGACGTTATAAACTAAACCGTTCTAATAAAACCTTTGTTAATTCAAATCCGAGAAAATTCTTTTCGCGAACAAATTTGAAATCCGCGAATGAAAACTAGTATTTTCTGACCGACTAGAAATAGTTCGGCGACGAAATTTTTTTTTACAAAAAACAAAATAAGATTGTCAGCGCGTCATTTTAAGTTTAGTTGCGCATTATACAAAACTATTGTCATACTGTGACTAGTGTTTATCAAGTAATAGATTGACAGTATAAAACTTACAACTGCATTTGACAAGCCACTTTAAATTTTTGATATGTAAATCATAACATTTTACAAATGATGTGATAGCGGCATTGTAACTCTCGTGCAAACAATCAAAAACACGTTTTTGGTGTAGTATAATCAAGGAATTTAGCAATTACTTTAAGTTTTTATTTATCAACGAGCAATAATTTCCAATCTACTCAAAGTTATCTTTTGAATGTATTCACAAGTCTCAGAATTTCGTAAAATTTCCCAGTTAAGTATGATAAAATTCAAAAGGAGCTAGTGGAGTTTCGACTGACGACACCAGGCAGAAAGATCGTGAAAATTTTTTTGTTTCTTTCTGCCACACATAACTGATGTTCATGCGGATGAATTTCAATACATCTTTTAGTTAGATTGCAAAGGTGATCAGGATATCCCATATTCGGTGTGCAAATGGCAAAAACAGGTTTTAAGAGTTCTTCGCCAAGTCTGGCCATACGAGTACCAGTCTTTCGGAGCTCGTAACTCGCGAAACAGGCTTCAATCGCCGAGACTACTATCGAATCAGCTCATTGAGATCTATATCTAATATTACATCTAACATCGAGATCTTGGTCGCTGCTGACCGCCAATTTTTATGCGACTAGTCCTTGCCGCTGCGGGCCAGAATATGCTTCGTCGACCCTTTGAAACAAATATTGATTTTTCAAATTTTGGCTTGTTATCGCGGGTTTTTTGTTACAGCGAGTGTGTGTTAGGTTTCCAAACACGCTTAATACGATGGTTTTGATATTTAGAGTACCAATTGACTACATTATACTTTTTTATGGGGTTTCAAGGGTTTTGCGGTCGAAGAACCTGATTTCCACAATGCAGTGAATTTAAGTTTGTTTTGTTATGTGTTGCGTGCAGGGCATCAATAATGGCCTATATAAGTTTTTGGTACGCTGAATACAATATTCTGGTTATCTAGAGTCCAGCGCGAATATTTAATGCCTTTTTTGATGTTTTCAATGGGTAATTGAATCCGATTGCCAGTACATCTTTGTTATGTTTACGTAGGTTACATACAGAGTATGAAAGATGTTCTATTATAGGTTTTACGGTACGCTGAATACGATGGCTTGGTTATCTAGCGACTAGCACGAATACCTCGTGCGTGTTTACTTGCTTTCGATGGCTTTGCGGTTGATGAGATTTTAGGGTTTCCTATGGGTTCAGGATCACAGAGGTTTTTCCTCACAATCATAATTTTATTAGTTATTACAATTTAATATTATACCAAAGTTAGTAAGAAAGAACAGACCGTAATAACACAAATCCACCTTAATGACTTAATTCTAATAATACGGCATAAAATCAGCTAGTAATGTTATACTAACTAACTAAGTAACATATACTAACAATATCCCATCTATGCGATTGCGAATATGTGACGGTTAATAAGAGTAATAGACTAGTGGGAACGATGTCTTGGCAAAGAAGCTTGTAAATATGACCTCGAGTACCAATATTGTAAGGTGAAAAAACAGCAAAAATCAAGATCATCTAGACGGTATATGATTTTGTACACCATGACTAAATCACTAATAAGTCGTTTTTGCTCTAATGCGCGTAATTGAAGCCTAGCAAGTCGATCAGGGTATGAATATATTTTAAGCTTGATAATCTGCGATGGAAAATTCAATGAACAGACTGAATTGAGTCAATGTCCCGAAGTAAATTAGGGCTCCACACTTATAGACCTAGATTTAAATGCAGAATGCAACACATTAACACATATGCAACCATCTTTAGCTACATTGTTATAATGAATTGAGAATTTGCAGTCACTGCTAATAAGACCCTCACTTGTGACACTTTCCGTACTACATGATCATTAAACGAAGAGTCGTGACATGGGTTACCTCTACCCAAATGCAAAGTTAGACGATTATCCAAGGCTAGTCTTAGCCGTAACACTTCTGCTCCTCCGGGCACCTTAGCCAGATCTGAGTCGGCCAAATCATAATTTGGGTCTGGATCAAATATATTGAAGACTTTGATGTCATCAGCGAGAATTCTAGCTTGTAAAATGTTTAGTCCCGTATCAATGTGATTAAAATATAAAAGAAAAATATTGGTCCCAAGTTACTGTCTCGAAATACCTCTGATATTACAGGGCTCAACTTATATTCCTTTGTCAGCTAGAGAACAGAAAACAAAATTCCATCGAGTGGACATGTAGTTTTCAAACAACTTTAACAAGCGGCCCGAGATTCGGGAACATTCAACGTTTGTGACAATTTTGGATGAGAAACAGGATAAAATGCCTTGGCGATGTCCATATAGATGACGTCGACCTTTAAACGCTCATCTAACGCAGCAAACCATGGCTTAATTTCTGGCTAACATAATGATACGTCCATCCATTCGAAAATTTTTGTTACATACGACATGTATGTATCTTGCGATATACACGGCATGTCGTATGTAACGTGTGCCACACACGGCGTCTTATATATAACATATGTTACATACAACATCTCGTATGTAACCTATGGTTTATACAGCATACCGTAGGTTACTATATGAAATACAACATGTCTTATGTAGTATTGCAATGCCTGAAGTTTGTAAATAATACGTCTTAAATTGTTTTCAAAAATCAGTTGAAACAACACAACCCAAGATCACACTATTCCGAATGGAAACGGAGTCAGTGCAACCGATCTGCGTTGAGTGACAACTCAAAGGTTCGAAATGCAGCTTTATGAGCTCTCTTTAAGGATCATCAATAGTATACCTGCAATATCTCAATGGAAAAGTTATAACAATTTGATAACTTCTATCAAAGCCGAAGAACCCTTTATTTCTTCATCCAATAATCGTAAAGAAGAAAGCAGTTACAATTTATAAATATTTCCTTCTTGAGCCTCTACAACTACACAGAAACACATTAATACTAGAATCTTCCTAGCGAGGGTGAAACGGACCACGTGTAGTTTCATCTATATGACGTTATTATGTCTAATCACCCGTGAAAAGTTTTGTTTGACGTATAGACCACCCCAAGAACTATGGAACACTGAAGCTTTATAATGCTAGTCTAATAGAAGGTAACACTGCTCCTGTTACGCACTGTCGAAAAATTTGTAATAACTACTATGGATTCAAATGACCATACCAACGTATTCAATGAACCGAAAAACCTATATAGCCGCAAAAATGAATACATATAGTTATTAACTGGAGAATTTTTTCTGGATAGGGTTCGCCGACCCTAAAGCCTACTGAAGGTTACTAAAAATTCATGAAAAATACATGCCTGACTCTAGATAACCTAATCAGTGATCCAAATACATATATAAGCCATCCTTGATGACGTGCAGGCAAAACCTAACCAAATACACAAAGGAGAACAATATTTTGAAAAACTATTCGACTCTAAACCCATTGACAACCTCTAAAAAGCATCAAATATTCGCAATGGGCTCTAGCTAACCAAAACATTCAAATTCAGAGTACCGGAAAATGTATATATAGACTATACTTGATGCCCTATAAGCAATAAATAACCGAACAATCGAAAACAACTTCAATTAAATTTTCGCACAATCGACTCCATAACATTTCTACAACTATACAGAAGACTCACAGGTTTAAATTTTCCACATAACATTCAGAACCTTTTCTGTATTCTGAGATGGATTACAGATAGATATGAGGTGCATTACAGGTGGAAATTAGGAAGGGAAATTTTTTTCGATTTTTAACGCATGCTGGTGTCGAGTAAAGAAAATCAAAAAAAATTTTTCAGAAAATAGTCATCATAAGTTCTATTGAACTCGAGCTGAGTCCAAATGTACCAAAAGTTTCGCTGTAGTACGATCCCTGATTTTCCCCCATACTTCAACAATGCCGGTTATTCTGCATGTTGAATACGATGATTTAGTTATCTACAGACCAGCAGGAATACTTCTTGCGTATTCAGTTGTTGCCGATGTGCTTGAGGTGGACTATGTTTTATGTAATTTAATGGATTCAGTGTTCCAGAGGTTTTAGGGTGGTATATACTACAAATAAAGCATAATGCAGTGACTGTGATTACACAAAATGGCAACTTTAAATGAAACTACCCTCGCATGCAAAATAGTAGTATATATATTTAAACAGCATTGAGTGCTGCTGGTGTAATCGTGTTGTGGATGGTTATTGTCGCATGTCTTTACAATAAAATACTTGTTTTTCTGCGAAAATTCAAGACGCATGCTCAATCTATTGCTGTAACATATCATAGTTGTAGCAATTTCCGTGTGTGAATTACTCCTATTGTATATAGCTTACCTGAGTTGTATTCTGCGGCGTACGACGAAGAAAAACGTTTCCTCGCGCGTGACATCAAAGTAGTTGAGAAAGCTTTTTTGGGCTTCGTTATTACCGCCCCAAAGTTGCACCGATAATGTCGCAAGTGCTTCCCTAATAACAACTCAATCGTATATACCAGCACTATGATAATTCATTTTTGCAGAAATGTGTTACTTATGTTAAGTAAGCGCGGGCTTACTAATTGTTTTCATAGCTGCGACATAAATATTAGAATATAATACATTATAAAAAGCACATGCTGGAAAAAAAACAAATGTAAACTTAAAGTGGTTAAGTTAGTTTTTAATATTTTTCTTGATCTTTAAAATCAGGAATATTTGCCCTAGAAAGCAAGAGTGTGGCACTGGCTCTGTTTTTGATAAGTGCCAAATTTTCTACAAAAGTGGAATTCACACAATATTAGCACTACTTTTGTTGTACAAATTATGTTGAAGTTTCCCGGTTTCTTGTTAATCTGTAAAAGTTTCCCTAACTAATATAAATGTTTTCGATATGACAAATGTCAAATAGTGGAGTTTTGGAAATAAAGCTGGCGTAGGCAAAAGAATTCTCTGATAAGCCAGTGAAAATGAGGTCGCATAAAATCCTTGTGAAAAACTGTTGTCGGAAACACCATTTACTCTATTGCGTTGTGACGACATGTTTCAAAATAATTTGTTAAATTATTTATGTTATTTCACTTATGCAGTGGCATGCTTACGCGTTATGCTATTTGCTGTAGTAGGTTTGTGTAAAGAATCAGACATTTACATTTTTTTCCAGCCGCTAAAGCCAGGTTACAATAAAGAGCCTGCTTAATAATGAGTTTCTTGTTCTAATAATAATGAGTTTCTTATTCTAATATTTTCCTAATTCGGCATGCTGACTCGGACATTTAGAAATTCAAATATAATTACTTTCAATTACATTATCTCTATCTGGCAGTTGCTAGGCCAAAAATGCTGAAATTACAGCAGGGTTTGAAACCGTGTATGGAAACTTTTTTAGGAGCCTCGTCACTCGGTTATTCAAATCGCTTACCGTACAGTAAGCGTTACTAAATAATATTACGAATTAGGACTTCACTTAAAAACAATTTTCACTGGTGCCTATATGTCTTAAATTGAAACTACAGACATTATTTTTAAACTTTCGCCAAGCAATGTAAAATTAGCACGAGTAAAATTATGCAGGGAGCTAAAAGTTCATTAAAGATAAGCACAAATCCAGGGCGCATATAGAATTGTGACAGATGATTTCTTCGTTGGAGAATTAGAGCACATTTGTGCCGACGGAGACACTCCATGATTATAAGCTAAGGTGATGGGTGCAAAATTATATGGTTAAAAACGAATAATTCATTGCTAGAGTACGGTTCGTCGACCGCCGAATATTAGGTAGTTTAAGAGGCTAATATAAGGCCTGAAACTTAGGCTGTAGGTTAGTTTAGTATAGTATAGTTTCTTTATTAGCCAGCAAGACATGACAATGATATAGAAAATGTAGTAAAATATACTAAACTTGAAAATTTTTGTCATACATGTACCAACAATCATAGCATACATGTTGTGCATTAATAGATAGGGCATGGCAGGAAAGGAATGGGCCCAATGAACTGCTAATTTCCCCCCCCCCCCTTTATATATATATTTTGTATATCGAGAACTATATTTTCCTTGAGTAACCATAGCTTGGCTTGTCTTAGCCTTGATATTATATATTATTATTATTTATTAGTTTGACAATGAAAAATATTCCATTTAAGACAACACTATGAAACTTATTTCAGTGTAAATAATTATACAGAATTTCGATGTTAGTTTCGAATTACTGGTTTTAATTTTTTTGGTAGTGCGAGTATATCTAGGTAGGATGATTTAAACATATTAATTCTCGCAAGAATTATGTACATTTTCAATAGTTTTCCTGCAAACCCACATGAATTCTCATTCAATGCAGATGTTTTGAACATAACACATTATGGGGAAACTAAATTTTCGTAATGGGTTTTTGGCTGTAGAATATAAGTAAAATACGCTTGGAATCAGATACTTGAAACCCTAGTTCAAAAAATTGCAATCTCAAGGTACATATGATGGCAGGTATATTTTGTCGACAGATGTACAATGAAGGATTGGTATATTTTAGTTCATGGAAGTGTTGCACTACAGAAACTTTAAACAAACTGACTTGGCTGCAGTGACCAGTACATTGTCCTACTGTTTACAAATTAATTTCCAGAGAAAACATTTTATGAGGAGTGGTCCTTGAAATGAGTACCACATAAAGCTCTGGGTAAAATTGTAGTTCGATGTCACTGTAGCTTCCTTCAGAGCTGTCCGCGGCTACCCGCGGACCAGGATAAGTGCTGGCTTAAATCCTGGGCACGCGGATAGCATGTATACTCGGCGGGTGAAGGGTACCCCTAACGTTCATAATCCTGCATTTTAAACAGTCAATGCTGTTGACGAAAGGCGCAGGTGGTCCCGTCTGATCCTGTGATATCAAAACACATAGTGGCCCCGTTTAGTGAACCACGTGCTGAAAACTTGGAGGTTATTTTTAGCTTCCACTGTCGAAGTTATATACTACGTGGTTGCCTTTAGTGGCCGCATCGTGGTTGTCTTTATTACTCAGTGGCCGTTTTCGTCGCAATAACAAAATTTGTTCCCGTTACTGAGCGTTGTTCAAAGAGTAAATGGATCGTTTGCTTTACTGAGCGCCATCTAAAATGCTGTGTTAGAGGTATCCATCGGAAAACTAAGCAATTTATGAATCTTTCTCTGACAGATTTCACAATATCCTTAAGCGGGAACCGTTTTGTTTAAGGTGGCTGGTTGGTCGGTTGGGGGTGCTTAAAATGACTTTCACCATCCTATAGCCTGGGTGGCGAATGTCACTGGAAACGAATTCACTATTGCGAAGGTTAATGCAGAGGAATAGTTTAAAGTGATGCAGAGGAATTGTTTAAAGTGAACAATGATAAACTTCCACATTCGCAAATAAAGGTGTACAATTTGCGAGTTCTCGAGCCTGAAAAATACTCTGAGCCAAGTGCGCTCCCAAATTTCTCGAGTACCCGAGGGCACAAAGATATTTTATGCATACTTTAGCATACACTAGCATAGTGGGCCAGTGGAACTTTTAGGGACGGAAGAAAAAGACATGGTATGCTGGTCACGATATAGTAATCATAAGCTTATCCTAAGCTTCGCATACCATACAACACTTAGATTTAGCGTAAACGACTGAGATGGAGGGCTGCCCCATCCCTCGAACCCCCACACTAAGCTGTTTTTTTGTTACAGTGTTAAATATCGGCACCTAAAGCAACATGAGCTAACATTTGATTACGTAAAACCTTGCTTCGAATTGAGATGTAATTATTGTGCCCAGAACAGGTCTTCGGGATCAAAGCGCGTATCGATATACACCCTAGACTAATTCGGTGAGATATTGTCCCCCGAATCTATAATACGGTTTCCTTTTAACGATACAAAGTTGCGCCGCTCAACTTGGCTTGGTCCAGCCTCATCATGCCTTTATAGCCTATCAGTAACTAACCGAACTACATCATCCGAGGTTTTGTTCAAATGTGGCAGGACAATGCGAACCATATCTTGGCTTGTAAGAGCATTTTGCACTTCTTCAATTGCTGCCATTTGACGGTCGTATTGTTGGCGTGCCTATATACCATATATACCATGCCTATATATTTTAAAACAGCAATGTCGTGTAGTGCGCAAACGGCAGAGTGTAGAGAAAACGAGGGGCAAAGTGGCTCTTTTGGAAATATGTTTGGGGACGGCCATACAAATACTAGCACAAAGGTTTGAAGTTTGCAGGCTGCCTTGTCTTCCAGGATTTTTTCGCCTTTGCGTCATTGGTTGTCGTATTTGCTGTCGCAGAGCTTGATAACTGCATTTACCATGCATGGCTACCATACCACTGTTGATATAACCGCTAACGTCATGCTCTCCGAAAACATAGCCGACACTATGAACTTACACATTGCTATTTTTGTGACGATAGCTTAAATTATTGAAATATTTTAGTCTTGTATTTCAAAGTCCAGCTCAACGTTTTTCCCAACTACCGTTGTAGTATTAGTGCACTAAATTCGAGAAAAATAGACATTTTTTGTGTAAAACCGACAGAGTTATAGAAAAGAAGCATAATCTATCATGGCATTTTGGCGCAAAGGTATAGTCACCTGGCTGTGCCTTTTACTACTTTTGGCGATGACCAAGCTGAAGTTTGCGACGCCGACGGTCCAAACGGATTTTACTCATTTAAGCAATATAATCTGTGGTCACTAACATAAATGGTAAATTATTACATATCTAGGCGTGAAAATTCTGTTGCTGGTCTTGCTAGTTTTTGTTATTCGTTTCTTTTTTAAATTATCATTAAATTCTAACAAATTTTAAGGCAGATGCGAATTCGCCGACCTAGTGCTTAGTACGGTAGTTTATCCCTTCATTTTCAATTTCAATATTATATAAGCTTTCAGTATATATTCAAACCATAAGCTCAAAATGTGAGCCTTCCGGAAAACAATCAAGCAGTTGTAAGCAGGACTGTTTTTTGTGTCAGTATTCTCAGCTATCAAGCGGAGTGTGAAGATTTGCTGTGCAGTGCTTCTATCATTTCTGAAACTCTGAAGGTT